>JAGVVM010003504.1:0-37172 GCA_019149425.1 Psidium friedrichsthalianum
AAAATTAGACAATCCTATTATCCCATAAACAAAAATCGATTTGACAAAACCTTTTCTTCATTGCATTTTAGATGGAGTTGGTATCATTGTAAGGATACGATATTTCTAATGCTGACTCATTGGGATGTTATTATCATCTCCACTACGTGTATATCTCATGTATCGATCCCCCTACCTCGTGATAGATGATGTTGACTTCAAAAAAGGTATTAATATTTAGAGTTTTTGATGATTCAGGCCATCACTGCCTGCACCCACACTCATATTTATTATTATTAGGCAAATTTTACGACAGTAACTACTATAATTTGCTTCAATTCCTCGCCGAGAATCTACTTTTTTAGGTTCTCGATGCTTCACGTGAAAAATATACGTCAGGCCGCAATACCGCTCTGCTAATGTTTCAAGTTTCGCCGCCTGGGCCGCGGAGTACAAGCTATGTTATAGAACCTCGCAGTTTTGTTGGACTGTTCGGTCTTGGCTATTATGGTACTAAACTTACGTGATTTGTACATATCAGATGTTAAATTTATGGTGTAACAAGATGCTTAAAAAACTCTTGATATTTTTCATTCACCAATGACGAAACATGACTAAGCGAGTTTCAACTGTTTTGATGAAAAGCATTCATCAGATAATGAAGGAATTGGAAAGGCACTCGTGCGGTTATACGGGCAGGTATGGCTATCAAAAGCAAAAAGTCTGTCAAGAGATGCCCAAAATCATTGTGAATCTGTCTATTGTACGAGTTGGCTTTCTACAGGTGAGCGCTTATGCTAGTAAGTGCGTCTATTTATAGCAAAATGTTGTTTTAGATAATTAACTCAACCGATTATCATTATTTACCCTCAATGTAAGTGACTGTGGTAATCGATTGCTTAGAAAAAAATTTTTTAAATTTTTTTACTAATGCGAGAGATATACGCTCCTTGAATACACGGTGTTTCATTACTGGTATGAATGTCTGTGGTCGAATTTTTTGTGACTTTTGAGACGAAATAAACATGATGCGAGAATTAAAGTAATACATATTAGAACAACTGCGGGTCGGGCGCACATGGCGCAATTGATTGTATGTGATTTATAGAGTAAAATGTCTAGTGGTATTAGGCTTTATCATTAGCACTTGCGTGGGGTATAGATTTATCCAATTCACAATTATAGATTGATGGGCTATGTACGTGGAGAGTTGATTTGAAGTCGGACAGCGGCAGCCGAAGAGGCGCGGTCGGCGCGCCAAGTATCTAAGCATGGGAAATGCCGTACATAATTGAATGTGGTAAAATCTAACTATTAGAAAACAAGGGTTGCATAAAAGCTCATATGTAAATTATAATAAGAACTTTGTACTACATATAATCTAAAGTCGATAGTGGTCTTCTCAATCTAGGCAACTTACAAAGTGAAAACATATATAACATTTAATAATGAGGTGGAGCGAAAACGTGATGTCTCCATGCTAGGCGAAAAAATCGCAAAAGAGAGATATAGCGAAATAATTCTGAATAAAACATCTAACTTTTCTATTTGGTATTATAATCGGAAACAGTAGGCACAAATTTCCATACTATGAACTATTAGTCCACAGCACCATTTGCACTCCACCCAATATCCAATTGTTGGTGCGTCTGACTGTGAGCCCCAATAAACTTGTGAGCGCAGCAGCCATACGTTGTATGTGATGCGAGCGAGGATGTTGTGTGATACACGCATTGTGAGCTGCTTGGTCAGACGAATATTTTGGATTAAATGTCGTTCGGATTACTCTAGTTCATGGGAGCTCTTACGCTTGTGTCCAATGATTAGACAAAAAAAGATCATCTCCATATAAGACAACAAGAGGATAAATTACAATATGACAGACCGGCTTGGCTCTAGATGTGTCGAGGGAGCACTGACTCCCGGCCGACAGCACTCCGGTACTGAATAGGGATGAGGGATGAAGGCGATTGAGGTCACTCGGGTTAGTAACTGCAAATGGGTGCTTCAAATAAAAAGGTAGGCTTACATAGGCGCTTATAAGATTCGAGTTAGCCATTCTTAAGGCAATTTTCAGCTACGCTCCAATTTTTTTATCACGCCCCGAAGACCCAGCAGTCCACCCTGGTCAAGCGTCTCCATCATCCCCTGAAAAAATTCATATTCTCCTGGTTGCTTTACTCGCTATATTGCCGTAGCGAATGGATCAGCATAAGTCACTTTGACCTTGTGTCCCGGGACCCTCAATAAAAAGGAACTTCTCGTAACACAAAACGATACTCAATGAGATTCTTGATAAACAACGGAGCGAAGACTCCTCCAGAGCACAACCTGAAAATGGTAGGAAGAGAGACAAATTCAAGTACTAAATGCACGCAAGGAGCCTGCATCACTATCCAACTGGATAAACGCAGTACTTTTTATATACATGTCATTTTACATGACAACGTCAGTCTATGACAATTGAGCATTATCGATCCAGCTTCTGAGATTTAGTAGTCTTGTAGAGTACATCCCTTTATGAAACAAACGGATACTCATTAGAAAACCGCATATGTCTCGAGAAGATAGAACGGCAAGGAAACGTACTCCTGTTCTACAGTTCAGTATCCAAAGTGACTCATAGAATTGCACACAAGGTTCTCACTACACTTATTACGAGCGACAGATCTTCGCCTCGAAGGCTGCAAGATGCCACCCGCGGTAGGTCGGCAGGCTGTCAATCAAAAAAAATTAGTGTTCAGCGTTAGATAGTGTCCTTTAAGGGGCTGCGTGTCTCTTGACATCCTACTTTTCCTCCTTACCGTCTTCCTGGTACTCGATCTGGTCTCAGAATACGTGAGTCTCTCTGTCGACTCCGTTCCTAAGAATAGGGTTGCGTTTTTACGAAAAAACTTAAATTAAATATTTAAATATATATTTTTGCAAAAACTGCATAGGTCTCCAGTGGTCTACTGAGAGGACACCCAGCAAACGAAAAAAACGAAAGACAAGACCGAAAAACTATCTCCTTGGGCCACCCGGCGGCAAAAAAATGATAATGTATATTCAATCTATTAAATTTAATCATGCCTCATTATTAACACATCTATGGGGGGGACCCCTCCTCTTTCGTTGTTTTTGAGGCGATATAAATCTAATTATCGTTTTGAAGAATTAGTATAATTTTTACCATATATCTAACTAGAGTGTTATCTTCATACCCAGTGCTAATAGATCAACTTTTTTCGCATGTGGGTGCTTTGACAGTCTGAGACCCCTCACGTACCGTCATCTAGTGTCTGCATATGTGCAAGACTGATGCTCCTCGTCCCATTGGTACTCTACATGTTCCCCAATGCAGAACGCTGCGAGCTAATAGCACTACTAACAATAAGACATCAATGTATCGACATAGCTCATTGTCACTCCTCGCAGAATGTATGCTTCCATTAATTTTATCGCGAATTTCTCCTGGCTCTCTGTCGTAGAACTAGGATAAAAACCGATACTGAAGCTTATTCTTCGTGGGCCAGGGCTAGTCTCAATCTTGTGTCTGCCACGATAGAATTCAGTGCTCGGAGGAGCCTAGGGTGTCGAGAAGGCGACAGGCATGGATTTAGATGGGGCACGTCTCATTCATTGCCTAATGTAGATTTGACGCATTGCAGATGAAGTCTTGTCACGCTACTCGTCTACCAAGCATGTTCAAGGCACGACCTGGGGCGGGGGGGGGGATAGCATTCTCACATTCTCTGTAATACTCTACTTACTTCTTTAAAAAATATAAAAGGGGAATAATCACACAATTCTACAGCTTTTTAAACGGCCGTGGCGATTTTCTTGCATGATAGATCACATGCCCAACCCAGTGCATATTGTAAATAATGATGTTTAATTGAGGTCTCTTAAAAACACAGAAGAGGCTTTATATAGCGTGGCGTGGGGTCTAAATGTGGCCGCGAATAAACTTGGCTGATAGATGTAAATTGTGGGGGAAAAATAAAAAGGAGTAAGTAGGTTGTGGACGCGTGTTATTCTGTTATTCATTAGGAAAGGGCGACTTCTTGGCAATTGGATATCGCTGAACATTAAATAGGGTTGGTGGCCACCCCTCATCGCCACCGGGACATCTGACATAATTGTGAACGCGATAATAGAGGATCGGAATGATGGTCGGCCAATGCAGCATGACTTATGTAATATCGAGAGAAACGAAAAGATATACACTTGATTGTCTCAATTCATCTTGGCGAGTTAATGGAAGAATTACAAGGAGCAACCAGGAAGAATCAGCATAAATCGAGTGTGCGCGAAGAATAGCGATCAGAGTTTTTGATCATAATCGTCCATGCCTCGACTCTGAATTGAGAATTGGTAAATTGGAGAATGACCGCGGAGTTTCCAGTTTCAATAGGACCAATAACTACCGAAGCCCCATAGGACGATTTATTTTTGAGTGTGTGTGATTTTTGTCAGGTTAATTTTTGCTCAGAGGAGTTAACAACAGATCATTGGGCCCATCTAATTTGCATCGCGTTATCGCTAATCTAATAAATTACATCATTAAAGTAGCATAAGGGGCACGTTTTAATTTCATAGGGGCATTAGATATTACCTACACGGTACAAATTTTCTCTTATTACAAAATAATAAAAATATATATATTGGATCCAGATCCGGTTCGGCTTCATCTGGTCGAAGCGCGGAGGGGCGAAATAGGGCCATCTCGTGAAACTGCAATTCCAAATTTGATGAAAAATGGGAATCAAAACAGGATAGCCGCCAACCAACTGTTACCATGAGCCATTCAATTCGAATCACGTCCGGTCTAAGAATGGTGATATACGTATTCGCACTGAAGTTGTGGTCCAGATCGTTATTGGCTCAGGTCCTATCTTACTTCTGATCTGGGAGTGGGCGCATATACGCCCTATCTATATGTATAATGCAACTCGGGAAACACACCCAGGCACGGACATTAAGATTTCTAAGTAGCTCACAGGGGCATGAAATTGTCTATACATTTAGGATGTCGGCATACTCGACACCTAATCGAACATGCTTAGTACACCAAACAAATGCGTGCAGACTTTGGATCTACACTTCTGATAGAGCCTAGGTTCGGTGCTCTTTTCAACCCCGTCTCTTTACGCACGTGTCATTTAAGACACGCGTGTCGACATTATATAGAGGTCATTGAGACAGTTTCCTTCCTTAATATTCACCTAATCATTAAACTTGGTGGTGGGTAGCAGAGACCAAAGGCCATCTCTTCCATTAGATGCGCTCACGAGTGCTTTAAGCCAAAAAGAAGGACAACTATGATGCTGAGAAGCCGTGATAATTTTCCAAAAAACATAAACTTAGTATAACCTCTCAATTATGCCAATTCTGCTCATACATCTTTTGACGGTTTGTCAAATCAGTTCTAAATTTTAAATTACGTCAGTTTAGTATTAAATTTTTTTTGATGATTTAGCAATTTAGTCCTCAACATATTATTTGAATAACTCACCAAAAGGACTAAATTGACAAATCTTCAAAAGCTCTATAATTAAATTTGCAAATCATCAAAAGATTATCACTAAATTGACACAATTGAAATATTTAAAATTAAATGAACATAACTAAAAATATTTACGACTAAATTGACCTCTACTCGATTCAATTCATAGGATTAAGATTACACCCTCTTTGTCTTTCCCTTTGAAGCGAGCCATGATGGGGGTGTCTAGGACTCCCGACTGACTTTAAAAGCTTGGATTGCGGGGCTAATGACTTAGCCACATCAAGGGCCATGTTTAACCTGTTCTCATTTTTCACCTGATATTTCGGCATCGTTTCATGGAATTAAGATTGCTTGTGGATGGTGCCAATTTGTTTAGGATCTTCTTCAACACCATTAGCGCATTGAACTCTTTTCTTCTTAGGAAACCAGGCCGCTTCCGCTTTGAGTCACTAATTATGTCTGATATGATGAATGATTCCGAGCCGGAATTAGCGGTCCTCGCTTGATTTCGATGTCTTTAGCCCTGAATTTTGCGCGCGGTTTTGTTAAGAGCGGCGACGATTTGCTACGCGGGTGCAGATAATTTAGGGAAGAGCCTGCCGGTGAAGAAGTACTTGGGGGCGGTCGCCTTCAACAACATAACGAGGTTAGCGTTCGGGAAGAGGTTCGTGAATGCCGAGGGCGTGATGGACGAGCAGGGCCTCGAGTTCAAGGCGATCGTGTCCAACGGGCTGAAGCTCGGCGCTCCCTCGCCATGTCGGAGCACATCCCGTGGCTCCGCTGGATGTTCCCGCTGGAGGAGGAGGCCTTCGCCAAGCACAGCGCGAGGAGGGACCGCCTCACCCGGGCCATATGGAGGAGCACACGGTCGCCCGCCAGAAGAGCGGGGCCAAGCAGCACTTCGTCGACGCGCTGCTCACCCTCAAGGACAAATACGACCTCAGCGAAGACACCATCATAGGACTCCTCTGGGTAAGTTTAACGACCGACCCGGACCCCGTTCAGTCCTAAACCAAAATTGTCCATTGCAAACCTTAGGAATTTCCTTCGCATTGGAACTAAACTCCAGGTCCATACCGTATGCAGGACATGATCACAGCGGGGATGGACACGACTGCCATTTCAGTGGAGTGGGCGATGGCCGAGCTGATCAAGAACCCGAGGGTTCAACAGAAGGCCCAAGAGGAGCTCGACCGGGTCATCGGGTTCGAGCGCGTGATGACCGAGTCCGACTTCTCGAGCCTTCCTTACCTCCAGTCCGTTGCCAAGGAGGCGCTCCGTCTGCACCCACCGACCCCGCTGATGCTCCCCACCGGTCCAACGCTCATGTCAAGATCGGCGGCTATGATATCCCTAAGGGGTCGAATGTCCATGTGAACGTTTGGGCCATCGCCCGCGACCCGGCTGTCTGGAAGAGCCCGCTTGAGTTCAGGCCCGAGCGGTTCCTCGAGGAAGACGTGGACATGAAGGGCCACGACTTCAGGCTGCTCCCGTTCGGCGCGGGCAGGCGAGTGTGCCCCGGGGCGCAGCTCGGGATCAACCTGGTCACGTCCATGCTGGGCCACCTGTTGCACCACTTCGTCTGGACTCCGCCACAAGGGACGAAGCCGGAGGAGATCGACATGTCCGAGAACCCCGGCTGGTCACGTACATGAGGACGCCTTTGCAAGCCGTGGCCACGCCTAGACTACCCTCCGATCTGTACAAACGCGTGCCGTATGAAATGTAATGTCCCCTCTAATCGTTTAGATTTTGCTAAATTTTTGAACTTTCTGAGAAGATTGTAATTTGGAAGTTGTCATCGTCGCCCATACATGAACCTGAAGATGGTTTGAATAACGCAATTTACGATCTTGGAAAAGCAAAGAGCTGTGCAAGGAAATCGGAAGCTCCATCGAAAGGTGATCCTCATATGAATCAAAAGACTAGTTCATCCGTTCGAAGAATATCACGGTAAGTACGGCATAAACTTTTGACAGAGAATTACCCGCAAAACAGAGGGCGAGTGCCAAGTATGGCGTGATGAAACAGGGCATCAAAGAGTCTGGCATAATGGGAAACTGAGCACCTCCGAAAAATACATACAAGTCCTAAGCAAATGGATCTCCGAAACTTTTAATTTGTGCGGCACAATACTTGAAGTTTGGCCTAACATGCAATATCGTCCTCAGACTTTTGACAAGATGCCTAAATCGTATGAAAATTTTATAATATTTTGTTGATCACATTATATATTGAATCAAAATTTATGGATCGCATCGAATGAACTAAAAATTTAAAAACAACATTACATATTGAACTTAAGTTGGGAGATCATGTATCTGGTTTTCACATATTATCTTCTTCTTCTGCCCACCACCGATGGTGGCGCCTCGTCATGGGAGTCATGTAGGGGTGAGCATGGTTCCAGGGTAGAACGGGAGCCGGGGAACCGGACGCCGGTTCCGGGTCCGGTTTCAGGTTCCAATGAGCTAGGGTCGGTTCCCCGGTTCCATTTTTCTAGGAACCGCCGATTCCGGTTCCGGTTCTGGGAATCAAGAACCGGAACCGGAACCGGAAAAAATTTAATGCTATAGATTTTTCAAGTCAAACTTTAATCACCTTACTACTTCCTTATTCTCTTCCGGTCTTAGAATTGTACACCACTCACCAGTGTTATTCATCAATATCAATCGTAAATATTAATACTTTCAATGAAAAATGTTTTGGCATACTTTTTCTCTCCAAATATTTTCATATTTTGGAACACTATCCGAATGTCCAAGCCCAACTTTGAAGTATTATGGGTTTTCTTCTCCTTATTTTTTTTTAGCATTTATTGCAGGAGGAAAATTCTAATTCAAAAGACAAAATTTTAATCTTTGACAATCACAAAGCCTCCTGATTTCCTACCCACTGCATCCCCAAACTGATTAATTTCTCTCACCTGTCTAAAATTTGACTTGAAAAACATCTATAGCAATGAAAAAAATAGTTGGTGGTAACTTAAATTTTTTGTTGTTGCGCTCATTCTTATTTTGTTTAAATAATTATGAAAAAAAAACAATTGAAATTGGCAGGTTCCCGAGTACCCTGGAACCGACCCTGGAACCTGTGATAGGGTAAGTTCCAGGTTCCAAGGCATGCAGGGTAAGTTCTAGGTTCCAAAAAATAAGGAACCTGTACTAGCGGGTAGGTTCTAGGTTCTATCCGGAACCTACCCGGAACCTGGAACCGCTCACCTCTAGAGTCATGTCCATTCCAAGCAAGAGTTTCCGCTAGAAGATTAATAGAAGTAGTTGAAAGTTGTGAACATTGATTTGTGTCACGAGTGCAACAAGAAGATGCCATCTTTTATGGCCAGAAAAAGGGGGGGAAAATGTAGTTAGATGACCGAGAAATACTCTTCTTCTTTTTTTTTTTAAATATACCAAAAAAAAAAAACTATTTCTTTTGAATGATAATAATTATTTTGCACCAAGACCAATTTTTAAACAAGTGACGTCACATCTTTCAATGTTGAAAGTCGTTTGGCCTAATCATGGCTAAGCAAAGAAAGGAAATTAAGTGCATGTAGTACATATCCATTTCACCAGGTCCCCCCTCTCGTATTTTGGACATCTCGATCATATATTATCAAACCTTTCATCCTAAATCCAACCCATCTCTCTTCTGCCTCCACCCGAAACATCTCCAATGGATCTCCCACTGATTCTCGTATCGATCCCCTCCTCCCCCTCCTCCTCCTCCTCGCCCACCAGCTCTTCCAGAGGCTGCGGTTCAAGCTCCCGCCGGGGCCGCGGGCCTGGCCGGTCGTCGGCAACCTCTACGACATCAAGCCCGTGCGGTTCCGGTGCTTCGCGGAGTGGTCCGGGGCCTACGGGCCGATCATATCGGTCTGGTTCGGGTCCACCCTGAACGTGGTCGTGTCGAGCTCGGCGCTGGCCAAGGAAGTGCTCAAGGAGCACGACCAGCAGCTGGCGGACCGGCACCGGAGCCGGTCGGTCACCAAGTTCAGCAGGGACGGCCAGGACCTCATATGGGCCGACTACGGGCCGCACTACGTGAAGGTGAGGAAGGTGTGCACGCTGGAGCTCTTCTCCCCCAAGCGGCTCGAGGCCCTCCGCCCCATCCGGGAGGATGAGGTCACCGCCATGGTCGAGTCCATCTTCAAGGACTGCACCAACCCTGGTAACGTCTCCTCTCCCTTTTTCCTCTTCTCTTCTTCGGCATTTTTCAGCCATTTTCTGTTCCGCATCAAAGAGAAGGCCGATCTACCAACTGCATAAAACGATTTTCATTCAACGGTTCTTAATGGATTCGTAGTTGAGATTTAAGTTGTAGAGATCCGTTTTCGGATAGAACAGCAACAGGAAAGACTCCTGTTTCAGTTCGTTCCATAAATTTACGGCAAGTCTTGCTCGAAGCTGACCTCAACGCGGCGGGTCTTTGCTATCAAAAAAAAAACAAAAAGGTTCGTGAAGGAGTCGTCTTCGATCCTTTGGATGAGCACGTCACATGGTTGAACCAATCAACTCTTCTTCCCCTTTTTAAATATGGGTTCATTTTACGAAAAACTTAAAATTTAAAAAATGTTTTTGCGAAAAATGGCTCCAGCGTCACTTACAAAAAAAAAAAAAGAACGAAAAAGCGGAAAATATTTTCTGCTACCCAAAAAAATAGTTAATCTTAAATTATTATCATTAATAACAATTTCCGTTGATTAACTTTTTTTTAGGAGATATAATTAATTATCTTTCGATAAATATTTTAAAAATCTTGAGTATTTCACGGAATAAATGCATCTTTAATTAAGATCAATTTTTCCCATCGTTTGCCAACGTGAAAATGAAGTTTCTCCTGATCAACCTACAAATGAACAATAAACAATGTTGAATCTTTTCCATCCCGAGATGATTTGTCCCTTTTTTATCCGATTCTCCCCTCTGGTCGTAGAATATAAAAGTTAACCATTCTGGTTAGCTAGATCTGTGTCTGACAAATTCAACCTCAACCGGGTGTCAGAAACGAGGATGATGATTTGATGGAGCACTTCATTCACGTTACGCTTGCAGTTGCAGTCGTTTTGTCCACGTTGTTAACAAACATTTCACATTTTGTACTTCTTAAAAAAAAAAAAAAAGGGAAAAATTTCATCATTTTTAAAGCAGGGTTTTTCACGTATTATGCACAACCAATGCATTTTAAATATGAATTTTTTTTTATTTATTAGCTACGATTAAATCTGGCCCGAATTTGCTGATGATTAATTGTTGTGGGGGAGGGGGGGAGTTGGATGGAGATAGGTGTGGACCATTATTTTATTATAGGAGCCTTCTCATTGAATGTGAGCATTAAAGGGTTGGTGGCCGCCATCCACCACCACACTGACATAATTGTGAAGAATAATAGAGGAAGGAATTGGTCGCCATGACATTGACTTTAGTGTTAGGATGAAAAGATAACTTGATTTCTCAACTTCTTGGCAAATACCGCTAAATCGAGTGCGCGAATGTGATCGATTTTTGATCTGGTCCGATCCTACTATAAATTGAGAATTGGATTGAGAGGACTAGTCCTCAGCTTCAAGGACCAATAACTAGACCGATAACATTTTTTTTTGTGTGTGTTTTGTCGTTAAATTTTTCTCATTAGCAACATATCATTGACCATCTAATTGCATCGCATTATCGCTAAATCTTAAATTCATATTAAGTATCATAAGCATTTTAATTTTAGGCTTAGATTTACACGTAGAATTTTTTAAAAAAATATATAAATATTATTTGGTCCGATCCGATTCCTTCTTGGAACCGCGAAAGGGGCCAATCGTAACCAATTCCAATTTTATAAAAATGGGAATCGAACAGGAGCCCCAAAACTGGACACAACCAACTGGTTCAGTTCGGTCTAGATGCTTCCTAGTTTGGTCGATCCGTTATGCTCCGTTCTAGCGAATACCCTACTAATCTAATGCACTGGGGACGGCGGACATTAAGATTTCCAAGTAGTCGAAGCATGAAATTGTCTATATTATGGGATACGGAAAATCGAATGCTTGTACACACAAAAGTGCAATTTGGATCTACACTTCTGCAGAGCCTAGGTCGCTCTTTTCAACCGCTCTTTACGCGTGTCAATTTAAGACAGCTTGTCGCATTTAAAGAGGTTGAGCAGTTCCTTTTAAATCACCTAATCATTAAACTTGTGGGTGCAGAGACCAAAGGCCATCTCTTCCATTTATGATGCCGAGTGCTTTAAGCCAAAAAGAAGAACAACTATGATGCTGAGAGCCCTGATAATTTTCCAAAAAAACCCATAAACTTAGTATAACCTCTCAATTATGCCAATTCTGCCATACATCTTTTGACGGTTTGTCAAATCAGTTCTAAATTTTTAAATTACGTCAGTTTAGTATTAATTTTTTTTTGATGATTTAGCAATTTAGTCCTCAACATATTATTTGAATAACTCACCAAAAGGACTACATTGAGAAATCTTCAAAAGCTCTATAATTAAATTTGCAAATCATCAAAAGATTTATCACTAAATTGGCACAATTGAAATATTTAAAATTAAATGAACATAACTAAAAATGTTTACGACTAAATTGACCTCTACTCGATTCAATTCACAGGATTAAGATTACACCCTCTTTGTCTTTCCCTTTGAAGCGAGCCATGATGAGGGGGTGTCTAGGACTCCCGACTGACTTTAAAAGCTTGGATTGCGGGGCTAATGACTTAGCCACATCAAGGGCCATGTTTAACCTGTTCTCATTTTTCACCTGATATTTCGGCATCGTTTCATGGAATTAAGATTGCTTGTGGATGGTGCCAATTTGTTTAGGATCTTCTTCAACACCATTAGCGCATTGAACTCTTTTCTTCTTAGGAAACCAGGCCGCTTCCGCTTTGAGTCACTAATTATGTCCGATATGATGAATGATTCCGAGCCGGAATTAGCGGTCCTCGCTTGATTTCGATGTCTTTAGCCCTGAATTTTGCGCGCGGTTTTGTTAAGAGCGGCGACGATTTGCTACGCGGGTGCAGATAATTTAGGGAAGAGCCTGCCGGTGAAGAAGTACTTGGGGGCGGTCGCCTTCAACAACATAACGAGGTTAGCGTTCGGGAAGAGGTTCGTGAATGCCGAGGGCGTGATGGACGAGCAGGGCCTCGAGTTCAAGGCGATCGTGTCCAACGGGGTGAAGCTCGGCGGGACCCTCGCCATGTCGGAGCACATCCCGTGGCTCCGCTGGATGTTCCCGCTGGAGGAGGAGGCCTTCGCCAAGCACAGCGCGAGGAGGGACCGCCTCACCCGGGCCGTCATGGAGGAGCACACGGTCGCCCGCCAGAAGAGCGGGGCCAAGCAGCACTTCGTCGACGCGCTGCTCACCCTCAAGGACAAATACGACCTCAGCGAAGACACCATCATAGGACTCCTCTGGGTAAGTTTAACGACCGACCCGGACCCCGTTCAGTCCTAAACCAAAATTGTCCATTGCAAACCTTAGGAATTTCCTTCGCATTGGAACTAAACTCCATGGTCCATACCGTATGCAGGACATGATCACAGCGGGGATGGACACGACTGCCATTTCAGTGGAGTGGGCGATGGCCGAGCTGATCAAGAACCCGAGGGTTCAACAGAAGGCCCAAGAGGAGCTCGACCGGGTCATCGGGTTCGAGCGCGTGATGACCGAGTCCGACTTCTCGAGCCTTCCTTACCTCCAGTCCGTTGCCAAGGAGGCGCTCCGTCTGCACCCACCGACCCCGCTGATGCTCCCCCACCGGTCCAACGCTCATGTCAAGATCGGCGGCTATGATATCCCTAAGGGGTCGAATGTCCATGTGAACGTTTGGGCCATCGCCCGCGACCCGGCTGTCTGGAAGAGCCCGCTTGAGTTCAGGCCCGAGCGGTTCCTCGAGGAAGACGTGGACATGAAGGGCCACGACTTCAGGCTGCTCCCGTTCGGCGCGGGCAGGCGAGTGTGCCCCGGGGCGCAGCTCGGGATCAACCTGGTCACGTCCATGCTGGGCCACCTGTTGCACCACTTCGTCTGGACTCCGCCACAAGGGACGAAGCCGGAGGAGATCGACATGTCCGAGAACCCCGGGCTGGTCACGTACATGAGGACGCCTTTGCAAGCCGTGGCCACGCCTAGACTACCCTCCGATCTGTACAAACGCGTGCCGTATGAAATGTAATGTCCCCTCTAATCGTTTAGATTTTGCTAAATTTTTGAACTTTCTGAGAAGATTGTAATTTGGAAGTTGTCATCGTCGCCCATACATGAACCTGAAGATGGTTTGAATAACGCAATTTACGATCTTGGAAAAGCAAAGAGCTGTGCAAGGAAATCGGAAGCTCCATCGAAAGGTGATCCTCATATGAATCAAAAGACTAGTTCATCCGTTCGAAGAATATCACGGTAAGTACGGCATAAACTTTTGACAGAGAATTACCCGCAAAACAGAGGGTGAATGCCAAGTATGGCGTGATGAAACAGGGCATCAAAGAGTCTGGCATAATGGGAAGCTGAGCACCTCCGAAAAATACATACAAGTCCTAAGCAAAAGTAGATCAACCCCAACGGCGTCAGTGAGATGATCATTTTGATTGCAGCATTTAAATGGTTCCTTGCAAGTGGAACCGACAATTCTGGCCGCCGCGCTCAAATCCATGGCGGCATGCCGGAAATCGACTCGTTTGGGTGTGAGAAAATGGTCTCTCTCTCTAAATTGGGGGGCAAAATATCGCTCGCGAGAGAGTTCCTTCTTACTTACCATTTTGAAGCGTGGTCATTTAGAGGGTTTTATAGTTTTTAAATGGATTAAACTTCTTGGTAGGAGGGACCTATCTGTACTTAATAGCAGTCTGATCACGACGTATATACTGAGGATCAACTCTAAAATGTAAAGGCAAACACATGGTCTTCCAAGAGAGGTCAAAAACAATCATTCGCTTTACAATATTTCTCACTGATCCTTCTTCACAAAGAAGAGGGCAGAAACTTCCAATAATCAAAGTAGTTTTTAACCCAAAGGCACCATCACATGATTTAATCCGGCGGCGAGTTTGTTGTCCTCGCCGGTCACAGCAGAGGTGCTCAACCTCGATGGTCCAACGGGTCTCACGATCCGACATTCGCCTAGTTGAAAACAATTCTCGCCTGGGTAGGGTTGCCCTTGCCAGAGAAAACTAATTCGCTTCAATTATAAAGTTTAAAACTAAACTTAAAGTTTCCTTTTATACAGGACTCGAAATAGTAATATATCCTAAAACGATGCTCTCTTCCCTGTTTCTAATTCTTTGTATATCATAGATGATAACTTCTTCTTTTATGAGTTAGGATGAAGCTTTCATTAGAAACAGTTGATAGATCAGACACACCAGAAGGAAGCAAAGACATACAAACCAACTATATATGCAAGATCATAGTAAATATTAACTTTATATGGACATAGCCAAAGTATTAACTTTATATGTACATAAACACTGAATCGGTTCTATTTTCCCCAACTCGACGTGATGTCTCAAACGTCAAAGAGCTAGATAGCGCACCTCTTCTGCATATAGACTCGATACACATCCACAAATTCTTTTACACATAACTTATAATAATTTTAACACGGAATGGATCTTCTAATCCAGCATTGATATAGATAAAGTCTGGTATTTCTCCTTGCTTTCCCTCCTCCTCACCTTCAGAAGCAACTGAGATCTGGCAGAACTCTCAGTGACCTACACGTTAAGCAGAGGTTTCAACAATCCGATACCATCAACAGAACAGCAAAGCCACTGCTCGGGGCTGCTTATTGTCTTGTTGTTTTTCTCATGTGGTTAACCATTGCATGCAACTGCTAGTATTCACTTTCCTCGCGAGCTTCAGCCATAGCCACTTGAGTACATACCTAGTTCGCCACTAGAAAAATCTCCCAACCCCAAACATAGTATCGAGGTTAAACAGAAAACCAAGAAATGCTTCTAAAGAAGAAACCTATAGTTCATCTTGGGGAACATTATTAGGAGCTTGGAGTTTTGGGGCTGGGAAAATCATACATAATGTCTACCTAGTCCATATGAAAAGCCATGATTTGATTGCACTTAATTCAAAATCGACAGAGGATTGATTACATAGTAAAACAGATAGGAACGCAGATGATCTGCAGAATGCAATGTGGCACTGTCCAGATAGAGATGGATGGATGGATAGATAGATAGATAGATAGATAGATAGATAGATACGAGTACTCGATACAACATTTTTCGAGGTTCATATTGAAATAAAGAGTGAGCAGAGAAAGATGGAAATGAGAATATGCAGTTAAATTTGAAATTGCTCTCTGAAGCCATAAGATGAACTTGAATATTCACAAGTGTAGAGAGTTTTGGCACAGGGTGTTCAAGCCTCTGAACTAATTACGACTTACAATAGCCACCGCATAGAAAATTATCCAATATTTTTGAAATCACCAACCAAATTCAAGGCTTTCTTTCCATCTTGGATTCCTACTATATGATACACTACAATCTGTAAATTTTATGAATGGCAAAACCCCTCACGAAATCAAGTAAAATATTCCACATCATCAGCTTTCATGCTAATGTCACAATGATTGATTTCGAATTGTTGTCCTGGAAACGACCAATGAATGATGCAACTGCTAAGTGAAGTCATGAATAAAAAGTTCAATTGCGGTTAGCCCAATACCTCGTTCAACGCGGAGATCAGCACTGCAAAGGCAGGCACATCCTGAGCATACTTGAACTCCTGCAGCTTCTTGAAGTTCATCCACGGCTTCACCCACACTTTCGCCTCGTAGATCTTCTTCTTGCCGGCATCGACAGCCTCAAGAGTAAGATGGTACATCGTCCCAGCAACCACCTGCTCTTTGGCCTTCAACACTCGAGCAAACTCGAGAAGCGCATTCTGCAATGAATCAAATGGCACACCGGAAGAGTCAAAAAGGAAATCAAAAAGCAACAATCAGGCAAAATGAACAATTATGGCTACAAGTAAAGTCTAAGTGATGCTTCCATTACCAAACATCAAAGCGGCACCACCAACCCTCTGTATGATTATGCAGCACCTTGAGAACAGGGTAGTCCCAGAAACAAACCCAAACAAATCACTCGAAAATTGACAACTAAAGTCAAGATATACCCGACCAGATTAATTCATCAAAGCAAAACACGCTCGCACGAGATCAACCAGAGCTTGATAAAAGGAAACGTAAAAAAGGGCAAGAACCACAGAAAGAGAAGAAATCAAAAGGGGGCAAAAAAAAAAAAATAGAAAGACCTCGTTTTTATTGTGCTCCTCCACAGCGAAACGAGCAAGGCCTTCGATCTGGGCGCTGTTCTGATTACCCTTGCAGTTGTGAACCCCTCCAGGCTTCATCCTTATGATCTGGCCTTCTCTGCACAGACCCACTTCGCTCGACAAGCACAGAACCACTGCCACAGTCGCCAAAGCGACGCAGAACCTGTTGAGCTTCATCGGGACTCTTGTAAAAAAGCGATCTTTGTCCTCCCCGCCGCAAGAGATGGATTTCCTCTGCAAATTCTTTCGTGTTATGAAACGATAGAGAGACGGATCGAGCGCGGCTGCGTGCGACTTAAGCAAGGGGTGAATGGTAGTTGCGGAAGCCGTGGGCGTTAAGTTAGAGAAAAGTCTAAAAGTCGACATCGTTCCGGAGAAATCTGCGACACTGGGCCGGATCCGCGCAATTGCAGACTGCGTTCGGGCGTCCGTTGGTACCATGCTTATCTGACGGTCACCATTACCAATGGTAGGTTCTGACCCACCGATTGCACTTCTAGCATAAGATCAGTGATAATACGTGGGCCACGGTTATCTTTTTTATATTATATCTTGTGATATATACTGCAAGTAACGGTCACTGTCGATTACGTTTTATCCCCCACCGTATTTTTTGATTTCCCTTCTCCATCTTCCTTTCTTACCTGAGATAATTCCTCAAAATCCCCCTTGACTTTGACTCCATTCCATAGTAGTCCCTAAAAAAATTACAGAAAGCCCCTCATATATTTTACCTTGTGTTTGTAGCCGCTAGGTTTTCAGCCTACCTAAACCATTCAATAGTAACTGAAAACTAGAGGTGTCAAATGATTTGGATCGGGTCGAATATGATCTGATTCATATTGACCCATCTATTCCCGTTTTGACTCATATTTGATGACTATATCTGACCCAACTGGCGACCGACCCATACCAAACCTGGCTCGTTTCAACCCATATTACCAAAGCACATTAATATTTTAAAAAAATCTATAAAACTCATTTAACCTATTTTAAGTTCTTCACATATATATATATTAGATAAAATTTTCACATCAAATAAAAAAGCAAATTAAATAATAAAAAAATTAGTATTACCAAAACGCTCCGATGCAATAAAAATCTAGCTAGATTTTTTTTCATTTTTTTATTTTTTTTAAATTAAATTTTTTTCGATAAATTATTTTATATTTCAACCAATCTCATCTGCACTGCAGGCGTGTAGCGGCAGCATTAGCGCCGTATGACGAGACACCGCAAAGTGTTGAGGGTCCTGGCGATGACGTCAACTATCCAGGCGAGAAACGAGCCGATTACAAACGTTAGCGGGCAAGGAGTACGGAAAAGCCCCTTTAATTGAAAAATTGTTTTATGTTAACGCTTGTATGCAAAGGTACTTAAAAAGGGAATTTCGACAGGTGACGTTAGCTCATTTATAGTTTTTCCTTGCCCCGGACCAACATGGGTGCGGTTCAACGTGCTCGTTCATGTTCACGTTAGGTCTTATTTCAAAGTACTTAATATGATTCAGAAACCCTTTCAAAATGTAGCTCCTTTTGCTTCTGTAGAATCATGTCTTTCGATGTTCAACGCACCCGCATGGAGACTAGCCTCTTTCCCTTTTAACAAGTTCTCTAAACCGGCCATGGGCAGCAGACATCGACAGTGACAACAATCAGCAAGATCATTACGGTGAGCCGTTGGAAGTTACCAAGCATCATAAAGATCGGGTGGTTGTCTCGGGTATCTGTACAGAGCCAATGATTGCGACCGGCGCCCAACATTGCATGATATACGAGGATAAAGGAAAATTTATCGAAAAAGTCCTAAACTTGTCGTACGATGGCAATTTAGTTCTAAACTTTTTTTTATTTTATTTTTTCAATTGGCTTATAAGCCCTTTGATGATTTGTCAATACAATCATTCTCGCCAAAATTAACCATAATGACTGCATTAGCAAACCGTGAAAAAACTTTAACACTAGATTGGCCATATTATCAAATGAACCATGACAAAAATGGCAAAATTAAAAAAATTTAGGACCAAATTGACAACGTAAAATAAATATAAGATTTTTTGGACAACTATCTCCAACGATAAAACATTGAGTTCCGCAAGATTCGGAGAACGATCCGTGCGTGCGGCTGCTTCTGGATCAAGAACAGGATTGGTGCTCTTGGTAAAATACTAATCAACAATCCTCAAATCAAACGCACAAGTGCAAGAGCCGGAATCATCGAGTCGATCCGTACGTGCGATCGGGTCCTAATTAATCTTAGTAAAGGGCATCTTCAGGAGGGAGTAGGCAGGAAGGGTGGGGCCTCTCTGTCTTGTCCTGCTCTTACCAATTTTTTGACTTCCCAAACTGCGAAGTTTTCCAGCATGTGGACTCTGGATTAGCCATGACCTCATTGCTTTCCACTTCGACAACCTTAATTTAACCTTAAAAACCGCTAAAATTAAAAGATAAACAAAGGGAGACGCGTGAGCTTAATCGAGAGAATAAACAAAAGAAAACAGAGAGGAGCATTTCGCCTTGGGAAGCAGATACTTTCTTCCCCACCCAAAAGAAAAAGTCTCTTTATCTCTCTCTCCCCCTCTCTCTCTCTCTGTGTCCCCTCACCGTGACTTGAACATGGCGGACTCAGAGACCGTCAGCCCGTCGCCGTCGCGGCCCGATTCTGATTCAGGCGAGACCCCGCGAATTCCGACCCCCGAGAACCCCGGAAAGGACGAGCAGGACGACGTGCGAGAGACCAAGCGGCGGAAGAACTGCCCGAAAGCTCTCGACAAAGTCCCGGAGCTCGCTCGGCCGGATCGCCACCATCAGAACCACCACTCCTTCACCTTCGACACCAAGTTCAACGCTTGCTCCCCCGAGAACACCCCCAAGTTCGGGTCTTTCAATTTCTGCGGTCAGGTGCGGGAGGAGAGGGAGAGGCCCCGAGTGGACGAGGAGAGAGGAGAGGAGGAGGAGGAGGAGAAGAAGCTGATAAAGATCCTTCGAACCCGCCGGTGATCAATGGGGTGGGTAAACTGTTGGAAGGAGGATGATGGGAGGCAAATTTGGGCACTGAAATTGATGGGTTCGATCCGTTAACGTTAATGGGGATCAGACCAGGGAGCTCCTGGATCGATTGAAGCGAAGAAAAAGAGACAAAGGCTTGTCCTTTTTTTCTTTTCTTTTCTTTTTCTTTATTAGTTTTCCCACCACGCTCCATACTCAATGCTCAGCCCAGTTGTATCTTTTGTCCCTTCTGTCTAAACTAGCTCTACATTTTCTTATGTACTGAAAGCTACCGGTAGAAGCACACTGAGAATGCGACAGAACCATCATCAAGTCGCCTCTTGAGTCATTCCCACGTGCGGCCCCTCTCTCTCTCTCTCTCTCTCTCTCTCGCGGACAGACAAACGCACAAACACACATCAAAGACTTTTTGGTTTGACGTTTTAAAAAGTGAAGCTGGCTCTTGAAAAAGATCACTCGCCCTTCCCTCCACAACTGTGGAACTTAGTCGGGCGGCTCATTTGATACCCAGAACGAGAAGTAGAGGACAAAATGCAAATGGGAAGGAAGGAAAGAACTTGTGGGGCGGCTCATTTGATCGATCCTGTCTTCTTAACAGTTGGGTCGAGACTAGTATGATGGAATTTCAATGCATTGCGAAGAAAGATGCAATGATAAATATATAAAAGCCCGAACCACCCGAGACCGGCAGAATGTTTGACGAGCAGCCAAAGCATCCCCTTCAAACTCATTGAATATGCATAGAAAATGGAACTTTCCCGGGCTGATTCAGCTTGTTTTCATGAAACGCGTACTTTATTAATTTTGGAAATCTTTATAAGCATTCATATTATCTTTTGAGTCATGTTAAAGAAATAGCCCTTTTACAAGATAACGTCTTTTAATGTTTGAAAATGACACGGGATCACTTTTATGATGGTGGCACTTGGACACGTATGTAATAACCCTTATGAATTATTGTGAGCAATAGAAAACCAGCGATTGGAGCTAGAGCTGCAACCACCAAGGACAGCAACGGCTTCACGACAGCTTGGTAGCTAGTGGAAATCGCCGCACCGGCTGCTGGTAGTGGTGGTGGGGTGCACCGGCCACAATGACTTGTGGTGGTGGTGGCAGCAGGAGCGGCAGAATTGGTAGCTGGCGAACGATTGCGAGGTGAAAATCTAGCTCGATGAAATCCATCAAGTACCTGTACAAACGAGCTACTTCGGAACAGAATAGAGCTTGCAAAATTGGCACCGACATCCCCCCATGTCATGGTGTCAGTCACTTCCGAAGGATGAATCGCCATCCAGTACAAATTCTTCCTATTTCTTAGAACCTCGAAAACGACTGTACTTCATACAACTTTCATCCCAATTCTGACTTGCCCCTGATCTCGTAAGTCGACAGTTATATACAACATATTCTCTGAAGATATCAGAACTTAGAAGCATGGGACAGGCCGCAAACTACATGGAAAACCAGTTGGTGTTACAAGCAAACCCTCAAATGCAAACTCCAGACAATTGACCTAGGCTATACTTGCATATGACGATGAAACAAGTCATTTCAAATGCAGGCTCCTCAATTTTGCACATGCTCAACACGTTTGTGGGCTTCTGTATTAGGAAAGTAAGGGGCGTATATTTCCTCTTCTTAGCAATATATACCCTCAGGAGAGTTCCTCCACCAGGATGTCATCCGAACCATGTCCAGCACATCTGAAGGCGGGAAGTGTACACGCCAAAGCATCAGTCACGGTACAAAAAACGTAGCAGCATCGAGGATTTTTTCATCACTTAATTACTGATCAAGACTCTGTGTGAGTTTAGTCAGCATCGCCCAGTCCATCACTGCCATCCCCTCTCTTTGTTATAGGTGCATAACGAGAGTTGGGTTTCTTGCTTTGTGAAGCGATTTCTGCATTCTTCCTTAATACAGCTCCAGGAGATGGGTATGGGCGCTGTTGAAACAGAGGACCCTGAAATTTACCAAAACAAAAAGTCCCTTACTCCAGCAGGTGAAAACATCAAATAAATAAAATTAACATTCCTCACAGGCCACAAGAACATTCTTGACATTTGCCTGATCATGTCTCTTTTTCACAGATATGAAAACACAGCAAAAATTGCAATTTCCAGTTTATTCTTCTTCTTTTTTTTTTGGGTAAAAAATTCTTCCATTTAATCAGTAGAAAACAACCTTGCCTCAGGGCTAACCACGAAGAAGAAAGTGACAATAATTTCTACTATTTCCATTTTCAATATCTGCTTAGAAAAAAGTTTCCATATTTGGCCTTAATGCTAAATGCATTCACATCTACCAGAGTAAAAGTAAATGCATTGACATCGACAATGTAGCTTACTGTGGCTGTGGTATCAGCTGCACGTGGTTGTACTCCTTTCAAGCCTACGACCCTGGAGTAGATCAGCATTTTCTTAAGCCAGTAAGGCATATGTAAAAATCAGATCATAAACAAGAAATCAAATCAAGGAAAATTTGCCACACTCCCCCCACACTTTCAGACATAAAGAACCAATGTAACACATACCATCCTCCACGAGGAGCATCTGAATAAGAGCTAGGGTCCATGGGATCCAACTCATCATCCTCTGAATAGGCACGTTTCCTGCCGTCTTTTTTATTTTTCTTTCCTATAGGAGGTCTCCAGCCAGACCTGACAGTCCAAATTGCTATTGGTTACTTCTCCGGTGAAACAACACTTGCATAAATTTCATAATGGCAACGGCTGCTCATACATCGTCATTCAAGCATATGGTGCCAAAACCACGGCTAATATAATGCTACAAGAGCTCCAAAAAAACACAAATGTGCAAGTAGAATATTGCCAGAAGAAAAAGGGGTGAGGGGATGGGGAAGAGACTAGTGAGATCTCGTCATCACAGCACATGATGCTATTCACAGAATATAGCTAACAAAAATACCAGCTTCAATTGACATAGTGTTGTTCATTTTCTTAACCATGAGATACCGTTTCATGAGCTTAAGTTCATATGTACAAGAATGACAAACAAAGTCATCTGTTTGGTGCCCTGTATCAGAAGAAAGGGGAAGGTTCAATAGCAGTATAAACATGATGCAACTCTCATGAGCATCAGTCACAGCTTGTCTACCAATTTCAAATTACCTGTCCTTGGAGGACTTTCTCTCAGTATCTTCTCCTTTTGCATTAAGGCTGATCTGCTGATAGTTATCTGAAATGCTTGATATATATTGGCTCTGAGGAAGATTAAGAACACTGCAGTTCACATCATTTAGAGGGATTTCATTTCAAACTTCACATACAAAGTACAGTTGCATACGGTATGTAAGCAAACTGTGTGAAAGAACTGATGCATTTGAAAAGCATAGGCATAAGAAGGAAGAAGAAGCTAGCACTCCAGATAAGTAAAACAAGCATGCAACATAAGACTACTAGAAAAAGTTTCAAAGGAGTGCAGAGAAATTTTCCAGACTCAAGTACACTTATGCAGGAACCACTAGGCCACACCTTGGCTTCAATAGCATAAAAAGCGTCCACACTTAAAAAGGATTGGTCTCCTCAAAGCAGTCAGAGACGCCATCCTTCAAGAGGATCACAAATCTGAACTTTCAAGGAAACTTTGGAACTGTGAGGTCTCAATAGAAAAACTGATATATCACTAGTAGGTTTTAGTCAGTTAATTCATTTTTCTTCCAACTGTTATCGAAAGCCCTTTAATTACATTTAGACAGCTCCCCACAGAGAGATAGATCAACAGATCCTCATAGCTGTCAACGTACTTCTGGTTCGAGTGAAAACTATAAGGCACAACTTTGGTTTCCTAAGTCCCAAGGATGAGCTCCCAGCTTGCATATTGCAGTTTAAAAAATGTCAAACTGAGTCAAAGAAGGGGTAAAGTTGGTACAATGTGTTGCTCTTTAAAACCACATCAGGATAACTTGCCTAAGAGCTCTCGTCCAAGAGTTAACCTCTTCATCCAGAAAAAAAAAAAACATTACAACATAACAAAGCAAGATCACAATAAATACGGTGATCATGAACTTTTGAATTACGATTAAATGGTTGCAGTATCCCCAAGACTGCACAGCCCCAGTCCCAGCCACGCATTCCATGCATCTTGTTGGATGAGATTACTGGTCGTCAAAATTTGTGTTAGCTGCACTTTGAGGGCACCGAGCTTTCATCATGTTGTGAAGCAACCTGCGAGATTGAACTAGGGATGCTCCCCTTGTTGATACATGTGTCGCCATATTATAATAGTATTTATGACCTACAAAGAAAGATTCAGTTAATTTGGAGAAACCACAGTAAGTCGCAACCTGATTTACCGATATTTGCTATCGCAAACATTTATCAAACGGGCCAGGACTATACCCTGCTTGTGACTGAATAAGAACGAAGCTAGAGCAATACAATATTGTATCGAACTGTAACCGTAATCTGTGAGCAGAATGAATCTATTACTAACTATTTCCCCTTTGAATCATCACCCCCTCCCTGTTCTCTTCTTGATGAGATCAGATGACGTAAGTCATGACTAAATAAACAATTCTGTTTATGATCCAGATCAACTGTACACTTGTTCAGGAACCCACAAGTCTCCTAGTCAGATGATTTTGTGAAGTACCTGTCGCCTCATAAATCCTCAACCCAATTCTCTGGAAGCGACAATGATGACAGAGAGTGGCACGCAAAGAAATTTGTCCGGGAATTTTCCCACTGACTCTTCCCAGTGCTTTGATCATGATAGTATGGGACACCACTTGCTGGGTCTCTAGCCTCAATCTACAAAAATTAGTGAGTAATTAGAGGAACCAGAAACTCCTAAAATGACTATTAACTCCGAAATCCAAATTTTTTATAACAAAAAGAAAAGCAACATCTTTATGCTGCATCTTTTTCCAGTAACGTACCATGCAGTGATTTTAGAGTGTGGCGTTACCAAGATCTGTACTTACTAGTCTACAACTCCATGCCAAACCCCATCAAACTGGGAACCAAGAGGATGTCAACTGAGTGTTTTCGAATCTGAGATTATACTAATTGAATTTACATACTATAGATTTGATTCATGGATAGAGGACAACTCGAAGTTATACTAGCAATCCTAAAACTTTTAGAGATTATCAATCAGCAGCACCCATCGGTCTCCTCAGAAATAATGGTGTTTTCTCAATCCAAACAAAACTTTCTAGTCTAGCAGCAGAAAATTACTTTTAACACCTGCGCTCCATTATATTGATTTTACCTTGCTAGCTTTTATTCTTGAGCTGTTCATACATGACAACATTACCTACACCTTTGTTGAAATTATGCAGCATTTCATATCTGTCAAACCATGCTGGCTAGAAGAAAATAAGCTCTGAGGGATGTGGGATACATACATGCATTTTATCAACACTTCGAGATCTTTACCAGTGATCTCTGAAACTTTCTTTAAGCATGGAGAGCAGATTACCGTAAAGTTCACAGAGACCACAGAACTTTCTAGAAAACCTCCATCTAGCATTTTGGCATTCACACATAAACATTCATCGGAATCAGGGAATCAGTTTTTAAAGTCTCAGGCATATGTAGACAACAACATGCCAAAGGCTGGCACAATTGTCCAAAGCACCCAATAATGCAAGAGCTTTAGCCATGAGATATAAGAGACTTCTGCCAAATCATGGATCATTGACAGTCAACTGAACTTTCCCGAAAACCTCTGTCTAGCATTTGGCATTCACACATAAACATTCATCCGATTGAGGGAATCAGTATTAAAAGTCTCAGGCATATGTAGACAACAACATGCCAAAGGCTGGCACAGTTGTCCAAAGCACCTGATAATGCAACAGCTTTAGCCATGAGATATGAGAAACTTTTGCCAAATCATGGATCATTGACAGTCAATGCATAATTATATGAGCATAAGCATTTTTTCCTCGTTCTATAGACTATGGCCAATCAGAAAAGAGAAAAAATGCCATGCTGTACTTCCAAAAATATCAATCCGCATTCAATAGTTTGTGCTTGTAACCGCTGCCCCGTTTATCCTACATCAACTAAATTCACCGTGCATTGAACATCTTCTTAGCTCTTGATTTAATCAAATGATCACAAAAGAGAGGATATGAACAGGTTAACTGATACCCACCCATCCAGGGGGCAACCTTCCACTCTGTGAGATCTGAGCTGACTGTATGTCCAACTTCTGAAGGTCAAAATAAACAAAAAACGTTAAAGAGAGCCAACACTTCCACATCAAGATAATGTCCTGTTACAAAACCTTAACTTTTGAAGGGTATGAAACAAGATATATTTGAAAACAGAAAGTGCAAATCCAGAATTTTTCTAGGCAAGATAGACAACTCCAAGACACTCGACCAACAAAGACATGCACAAAGAAAATAAACAATTCCAAAGAAAGACTAGCAGATGAAATTCCCCATGCGCAAACAAGTGAAAATGGAAATACTAAAAGAACTCTACAAGAACAGCAGCCTACATTCGCAGCTGCAACAGAATCCTTATCGGCCTTATTATTCTTTAATATGCCACGTGCTTTCAACTTCTGCTTAAGATACTCTGGCAATTCTTTTGCAGCAGACAATTCTTCACTCCCAACACGTCCTGAAGTATCAGAAATAAGAGAGATGCAACCCGCTTTGGCATTAAAAAAAAAAACAAAGAAAAAAGAATTGCACTCAAAAAGGTTAAGCTGTTTAATCTTACTGGGCATAGTACCATCGGGCCTCAGAGCAACAGTGTAAGCCCCTCCTCCAGGTACACCATATCCATTTCCAATTTCTAAATTACCTGTAATCCACCGTCCATTACTCTTAAATACAAAGATAACAATACCAAGTCAACACACTTGCACTATGATATTTCACACCATGTCTTTTTTTTTTTTTTTAAGTGGACAAAGAAAATATGACATTTCAGGTCATCATCGAAAGAGAGCTTAATTAGAAGTAGATCTATGTCCAACATTTACAATAGGTACTAAACAGCTAAATGTTTGTAACTAATAACTAAGAGATCAATTCCATCATATTGACCCCCAAATAACTTTGAGAATATTTAATCAAAGAGTATGTAATTCCACGTTTGTACCATAAACAGACGAAACAGCATCAGTTAAATACAAACCTAGCAAGCAGCTCATTAACAGGACTGGCCTTCACATCAATTATCTAATCTAGGTTTTAATTTCTCTTACTGTCTTTGGTAGAACCTCAAGGTTGAGGGTACTTCAAAAAGGGTACTGTGCATATCCTCAAGAACTTAGATGACCAAACTTTTCCCCACCCACCTCACCCCCACCACCCAAAAAAAAAAAAAAGCAGCCAAATGAAGGTATCAATCAATGCTTAACGTGCCAAAAGAAGAGGAAGATATAGTAGCTTCCTTTTCCATCCCACTCTTCCTTAACTCCCCTTTTCACTACCTCTTAGTTCTCACTCTTTTTATGCCCATTATCTTCATAAACAAGCACATAGTATTCAGATAAGCACAAACCTGAAACCCTGATTACGCTATAGATAGTGCCTTTGTGGAGCGTCAAATAGTAAAAAATGAGATAGGAACTCTTTACTGTAACTAAAAGGAAAAATCTAGAATATCTTAACCAAAAAAAAAAAACACACCTACCATTTTCAGGAGGCGAAGCCTTCCCGCGCTTTAAAGCCATCTCTGCACGATGCTCGGATGCCATCCTCAGTAAATGTTCCTGACACATTCACATTTATTCAAATAATATGATGGTGTACATCAGAAAACCATGCAAGTAGGTGCCAGGCCAAATAATCAAGATACTAAATGCAGATCATACAGTCTTGAATTTCTTTTTGACAGATAAAGATAAGCTACTACAAAGTCTTGAATTATGCATACTTTTAAAGCATTCGGGTCACGACGATCTGTGAAGATGTCTGCATCATCATCAGGAGGTCGAGTCGCAACATTCGCTTCTCTAAAAAAACAGAAGGTTAGCTGCAGAACAGTTTTGAGTTGGCAATATAGATATCTCGTTGTGCTGAGTGCTCACCTTTGATTGCGTATAACATTTTGTGTCGCAACTTCCTGATAATTTGATCACAAGAATGCCCCATAAGGATAGAGAAGAAGCAAACAGGGAGAAAAAGTGAAACGTGAAATGGAAAAGAATAATGAATGGAAAAAGATATACTTGTTCTTGGAGCACTGCATTTTGAGCGGCAGTCTCAATATCCTGAGCACTTTCAATAAAAGTGCTGGCATAGACAGGAGATGCACTGGCATTATCTGGCGGTCTGTTGGATTCTTCAGACAGATTTTTCATACCAGAGTCTTGAGTAACTGAGAACACGGTATCACCATCCCTCTCGATTTTTGCATCAACCGAGCCTGTCTCTTGATGCTTTGAACTCTCCATATGCTGGGGTGTCTCCGCATCCTTCAAATTTAGTTCTTGAGGCACCTGCTCCTCAGGGCCATTTGACATTGAAGGCAATGAGTCACCTTGCTGAGCATTGACCTGTTGAGAAGTCCTAACTTCACTGGTCTGACAGTAATTTACTTCCTCAGAATTCATTTTCTGTTGCACTTCCATGTAAACTACAGGACTTTGCGTTGGCAGATGTAAAGTGTGTTCACCATTGGAGTGACTACCATGGAACGAGGAATTACAGTGAACAACAGGGCTTGGCACGGCACTGTAAATAGAACCATCTGGATTCAAAGAGCCGTAGGATATGGGAGTTAAATTTGGATCGGCAAGGATGTTAGAGTGAGATTCATTAACATGTTGAATTCCATAGGGGTTCTGGCCCGACAAATTTGGAGGATATTGAGAAAAATAAGTCTGAGGTGTCGCAGCATAAGGATAACAGCTTTGAGTGTTTGTGTTTTGAACAAAATTAGAAGAAAGAGGCAACGAGTGGTTTCCAAATCCGCAAAATTGATAGTGAGGTCCCACAGCATTCTCAGAATCATAAGAAGGAGCTGAAGTGGATGGCCTAGGAGGTTGGTTAGGTGAATATTGAGTATATGATTGAACTCCTGGAGGGAGCGGCTGAGCATGATGATTATTCATGATAAGCACCGCCTCGGCCAAATGTATGCTCAAATCAAAAGATATTGCCAAGAAAAGAGCAGCTGAAGATGGTGCTGATGGTCAAATGACAGTGACGAAAACCATAGAACACCTGAGTTGCCAAACGACAGTGGCGAAAACTGTGGAGCACCTGAGTTGCATGAGATAAAAATAAGCGGTAAGCCCAGTTCATATTGTGATAGCTCTTCAGCCACAATAACAATGGCAGGAGCAAAGCATTCCAGAGAAAGAAAAAATTAGAAGGAAAAATAACTTGAGCAAATGCTAATCGTATCATGATTAAAGTCATGAATTTGGTAGAAAAGCAGGGGGAGCGACGAGCATCATGCTGAAATATCATTGTCACGGCCTAACTAGGAAAATTTCCTAGGTTCAGACAACATTGGAAGAGAGCACTCGCATTAAAAAAAACACACACACAAATGCACGCCGAGGAAACCTCCCTAACCGCAACTTGAATTCGCAGTCACTGCCACGCTAAAGCACGTGTGTGCCTCTCCTAGAGCGCACGCAACGGGAGTCTCAGTTCCACATTTTGTGGTCTCCCAAAAGAGGAGACTCTTCATCTCTTCAAACTCGATAATTATGCAGTCGAGCTCCGCGACAGACAACAGCAGTAGTATTACACAAGCCATGGCAAAGCCTCGATCTCCCTCATCTTGCTTCTACGAAATGCACCGACTTTTGAAGTTTTATAAAAGAGAAAATCACATTCAACTCCTCTCGCTAAAGAACTCAGTCTTCAGCTGTTATGGATGCTCCTAAATCCTATCCCAGGCCGGTTTTCACGCCCAATTACATCAATCCGCGCAATAATCAGGCCGACGAGAAGCGAATCCTTGTCATTTACCAAGCGTACTCCAACCAGAGCCTCGTGAAACTAGCTGAAATCGCGAGTCGCCACAGCAACCGCTTCAACGAAGGAACGAGAGTGAATGAAGAGGTCGACCTACCTGAACTTCGCCAGATCGTCGAGCAGTGCAAGGGTGTTATCCCTTCTTCCTTTCGTTCCCTTCCCGCTTTGTTCAGGCTGAGTCGGCGTCTGTCTTTCCTCACGGCGAAAAAGGGAGCTATTCCGGTGGGAGAATATGTTTAACCGCGTGGCGAAACAAGCCTCCTCTGCGCCATATTTCTGGCTGGCCCGGCCCGGCCAGGTTCAAGGTTCGGGCCGGAGTCGACGATTCGGCCCAAATATGAAAAATGCTCGCGTCAGTCTCGAGGCTCTCCCGTGTAGCTTCTTCCAAGTTATGGGCGAAATCAATTCCATCTCGAAAATTATTTTGAGAAATGTCACATTTTTCGCTTATTATAAATTTACTATTACATTTGATATAGTACTCGATATATAAAAAAAAAATTCATGCTTAAAGGGTAAAAGAGCAACATGCTCGATTACGTGTTCGATAACTTTTCATTATGAAATGTGTAATGCGTTTTTCATTCGCTTTCAATAACGGTTGTTTTATTAGCAACTCGCGAATTGGAGCAAGGGATGAGTTAAAGTATGACACGTGGAAAGTATTATGCGCCTTAGTTATACCGCGCCCGATTGACTTGTTCCGCTGAGCAAGTCAAATGAAGCATTAGTTATGTTATTTAGAGCCCTATCTTGATTGCATTCTTATACTTTTTTGGTCATTAACATAGTATTCATTTTGCAAGCAAATAAGTGAACAAAGATTCCGTTCGTTTCCCCGCGAATTAATGAATTACAAAATATTTTGTTTAAAATGATATCTTAAAATAATTAATTAATAAAAAATATTTTTCTTATCGAGAACCAATTCCTCAGAATAATGTTAATAATTTCTTCTCATGGGGAACGAGCTTTGTGAAAAGCCGGAGAGATGCGCATGGATTATCGAGAGGGCCGTTTCGGTCTTGTTCTGTTTTCTCTAGTTATTTAGATTTTGAACACTCTTTCTTTGATGAAGCACTAATGAATGAACAGAAAAGCTGTTGGACAAAAGTCTCATCACAATTGCATGCACATCTACAAAAAGCTTAAAGTTAGGACTCTATATTTGGCAGAAAAATGAATAACATGAAAAATATTTTCCAAAAAATAATAAACTATATAGCTTATGGCATGCATGACAATACTTCTGAAGTAAAATTTTTACTCCAAAAGTGCTTTCAAAGTAAAAATCCATTTAGTCACGTAATTTCATTTTTCTACTTATGGAGTTTTTTTTTTTTTGCTCAAGAAGTAATTTTGAAGCTATTTGAAGAAGTAAAAAAAAAAATTGCTTCTCTCCCAAAGTAGAAAAATCAACTTATGATCAAAAATAAAATGAAAAAAATCAATTTCTGGCATAGTCAACTACCTCAGAGACTTTGTCCCAAAGATTGCTAAACCTTCGAAGCCACTTCAGAGGATGCCCAATAAAGATGCCCCTCCATGGGGAATTAAACAGACAAAAGCAATCTCTAGGGCAGAAGTGTTGTAATGAGCACCCTTAAATTATTTAGTTAATGAAAAACATTTGCACTATTAATAATAATCTATGTTCGAATATTTTCGTGAATAGCGAATCAAATTATTTGAATTTATTCATTTTTGCAATAGATACAAGCAATTGCCTTTATGAAAATACATCATTCATTTTTCGATAAACAAAAAGTGCTTAAGTTTCAACTTTTGATTTCATTCTTTTCGATTTGCTTTTGTTTTATATTGATTTGGTGTGAGATTTGTATTTATGTTATTTAAATAATCACTAACTCATTAACCACAAAATGTTTCGATAAGTGGGTCAATGGCGCATACACTTACATTTTCCCCTTTTTTTCATTAAGAAAGCAATCAAGTTATTCTTCTATACTATTCCTAAAATTATCATAAGATACTATTCTCGCTAAACCCGTTCCTAACTATCGTTTTGTAAAAGTGACGCGATTACAATATACGCACTCGAATCATAAATATCATTTAGTTTTCACCGTTAATTTTTTTATTTATACTTTATGTGGATAAATACTAGAAAATGAAAAGATATATCTTCCAATTATTGCCTCGCGTCCTATGTTTGTCCAACTCCAAAGTAATGACAAATAATTTCTTCCTCATGGAGCGACATCCTTAATAATGCGAGGGGACCCATGACGTCACTACCGGCGCTCTGACCTCTTCCAAAGTTTCCGAGATTCGCTTCTGGACATGAAGCGTCACTTTCGTATGCTTTTACAAATCTAACCTCCTTGGAGGAGGATTGATGCAGGGTCGCTACCGGCCGTTGGATTCTTATCCGCGATCTTTTGTCTTCTTCTCCTTTCTTTATCTATTCATTTTCTTTTAAAAAATTTTCTTGCAGTTGCTTACACAAATTTCTTTGTCTTTACTCCCTTAATTTGCCATTTCGATTTTTTGATTTACTCTCTCGAAGAAAAACATAACCATTCATGACGTCATAATTTCCATGGTCATTGATAATTTGGATCAAAATATCCAAGCACAAGAATTTCTAGACTTACCATAAAATGCTCAATTAAAAAAAGATCACACTTTTTAGGTGCACGGAGACTACATACATAAAATATAGTTAGACCAGTTTAAAAATTCGAGATTACACGCGATGCTTCCCTCTCATGTAATAAAGTCAAATCCTCATAAGTATCGATCGGCTCGATGTTGTGAAACACGCCCGCCTTCTTGTTGTGCAAGCAAGCCGTTGCGAACCCACCACGAACAAGGAGATTGAGAGGGGTGCGCGATTTGAATTTCTCTTCGGCGTTCCGATATCATGTTAGATGCCAAACCCTAAGTCTTCAATCGTTAGTACAGGAGTACAGTCACATGGTGTACGAGGAAACATTATAAATACATATTTTTAACGGCGCGGGACAGAGCAGTAAAAACGAGACTGATATAAAAATTCTGAGACGTCTTTGTGTTTGTGTTGCTGCTGCTCCCACAATTTCCGTTCTTTCTAACTGTGTTTGTTCTTTCTGCCATTTGACGGAAAGAAAAAAACAGCAGTGGATCGGGCAGGGACAAGCGGACAGCGTTGGACAAGTCACGTTAGACAGGCGGACACGCAAGATTATATAAATATGGCTGGTGTTACTGTCCGTGGGAGGACTTTTGCCTGGTAATCAGTCAATTCAAATGCAATAATGCCCCCAGGATCGATCCTCACGACCGCGACTCATCATTGCCAGTTTGGCAGCAAGACTCTTGATTTTTCAATGGGTTCAAATCTCGAGCTAAGCCTCGAGAATAATTTAGGTAAGATATTTCTATTAAATCACCATTATCGAGTAGTACATCATAAATATGGCAAGCGTGCGAAAGGCATGTGAATTTGATCAAGAGTTTGAGCAGGATCTTTCTACCAAATAACAAATTCTTTTATAAAAGAAATAATAAGAAACCCACCTTCCCTTTTCAAATTGGAGTTTCTAGCGATTTACTAATAAGCGGCCGAGGACAATGTGACTATAGAGCCTCCGCTTGGATTAGGTTAACCAGGGGAGAAGAAATTGGGGTTGAGATGAAAAAGGACAAAAAAAAATTTCGAGGGACCACCATTCACTTCACTAACTGCATGTCACCGATTTAATAAGAAGCATTGAACCACGTGGATTTGATGAGAGTCAAGATGAGCGGTGTCATTTTTTTAGTGAAAAAAAGAGGGGGGGAGGAAGTTTGATCGAATTTGAGATGTGATAAAAGAATGAGTTAAAAGGATGATAGTTTACTCGCTCTAAATGTAACATCGGACGGCGCCTTAAATTTGCGGTCCACCAATAAAAAAGTATCGAATAAAGTTTCCTTGAAATGAAGATGGAGAACAGCACAATCCATACATTACACATTATGTATCATAAATAGTCTTAAGAGATGGAAACATCGATATCTCAGTATGAATTTCACATGTCGCCACCTTCGCTCTACCGCGAGGCTAAATGACTTCATCAGATCTTCTTTCACCCAATTAAAAAGCCTTACCAGCCTCTACTTATGTGCCTTTGTTGAAAGTGCAAAAAAAGGAGCTATCAAAGAGAACTTTAGTGACACAGAAAGTGGGAGGGAGAGATTTTTTTTTTTTTGTTAGATGCTACATATATTAATCACACATCAAGAATCAGAACTTAATGGGTGATATAAGAAATCAATTCTCTATCTAATTAAATTTAGCATGGTCAAAGTCCAATTGGAATTGAGGAAAGAAGGACATTGTAAAAGGCGGAGGCATGACCCTCCAAATCCTTTTGTCTTTAAGGGTTTATATGGTAACTATTTTGGTTTCTGATTATTTCTTGGGGATAAAAGAAAAAAAATATGAAAATCTTATTTGGTAACATAAACAATTCTGAATTCTATTCCCGGAAAATAATTTTCAAAAGCAAAACAAAAATAAAAAGAGTTGGTTCTAGAAATATCACTTTTGTAATCACAAAAAGAATGAAGTACTCACATCTTTTTCTCTTTCCGTTCTCTCGTCATTTTTTTCTCAACCCAAAACAAAACAATTCTAATTTTCAAAGAAAAATATATAAGATAATTAAAAAAATCAAAATAATTTTTTGGAAAAATTCTAAAAAAATCACAATAGGCTAATTTGACCTCTGTTTTCATAAATTAGGACCTAAATTCTTTAGATTTCATAAAATTTTGTTCTTTTTTAGGAAACTCATAAATACTTTTGAAATTAAACTTGAACCACATTTTCTAAGCACTTAGGGTTCCATTCAAGTTTTAGATGCGATTTATCAATATCACGACTCTTAATTATGCACTTGATTTTATTGATTGTGATTTACCTCGATATATGTACTTAAATTTAGTATAGTTTTAGAAAATTTTGAAAAATGTAAAAAAACTGCATGAATACTTAGTAAGTTATCGTTTTTAAGTTTTTAGATGAATTAAGATTAAGATTGATTTCCCTAGAACCAAAAACCGACACCAACGAAGTAGTGCAATGTGTTTTCCTTATAGAAATGAGGGTGTCGCTCGTGTCGGTTGTCTATTTGCATCAAAAGAGTTAGATGAAACTCCATAATAATGTTGAACATGACTCGTGATAATTATTGATATTTATTTGTACATTTCAATATGTAATATGTTATCTAAGGGAATCAATATGAATTAAATCTTCGATTAATACAAAATGTATGATGAAATTTCATAAAGTAACTACATAATTATTTGACTTAAAATGACAAAAATCGAGAAAAATAATTTGTTCTCGAGAATAGTAATTATGTTTAGTTACCAAATGCGTTTACGTTTAAATAATAGAGATTCTATGCCCCCCCAATTAACACAATATGTTTTGATTCTCTAAAACTTATTCAGAAAATAAAATTAAAAAAATTATTTTAATTAGAATTACTTTTAGAATCATGATAATTGCCATACGAGCCCTAAGACAAGCGTGGAATTCGTTCAATAGAAAAAGTTGAATAAAGTAAAATTTGCCAAAGAAAGAAGAAATCAACATCTGGACAAAGAAATCGACGTCTAAAAAATAGTCTTTCCCATTCTCCTCTCTCTCTCTCTCTCTCTCCTCTCCCCGGTTTAAATTCCGCGGCACGTCACAAGTTGCAGCTCCTCCATCTCTCTTCATTTCATCTGCTTCTGCTTCTTCTCTTTTCTTCTCCGACCGCCAGAGAGAGTAGAGACAGAGCCATCTGCCCGTCCCTGTTCAATAATATCGATCATTCCTCGATAACCTCTCTTGGGAGTGCTTCTGAAAGTCCTCTCTCTCTCTCTCATCGTTACCCGCATACTCTGAGTCTGAACAGAGAGAAACAGAGGAAACCATGGCGTCTCATTCTGACCCCATCGCCAGCCTCGACGCCCGATTCCTGGCCTCCTTCTCCGTCGACCCCAGCTGGCTCCTCTCCGCGATGCGGAGACGCTACCCGCCCTTCTTCGATCTCTCTCCGAGCCCGAAGCGCCGCCCCCGGTCGCACCCCGAACGCCTTCTTCTTCGACCCCGAACCGACGGCCACCGGCTCCGCCTCAGCCGCCTCGACCTTCGACCCCGAGAAGGCTCGGAAGCGCCCCCGGACCGCGGGTTCCTCCCGCAAAAGAAGAGCAAGTCGCGCTCTTCCAACCGGTCCACCAGACGACGTTCATCGCGGCGGACGCGGCCACTTCCGCCGGAGGTGAGCCGGTGACCGGCATCAAGTTCGGCGGGGCCTACGCGCTCGCGCCGCCGTCCACGAAGCCGGAGCAGCAGACGAGAGCGGCTGCCCGTTCTCCGGTTGGCGGAGGCCTGTTGTCGATCTGGACACGTCGTCGTCGTCGTTGGTCGGTGGTGTTGGAGGCGGTGCCGCCGAGGGGACCACCCTGTTCCCTGCGCGGCGGCGGCGGGCGGCGGCGGCGGCAGAAGTCCCTTCCCCCCCCCCCGTCGCCGGTGGGCTGGGCTTTGACGCGTACGCGTGCTTTCCCCCTCTGGATTCGTGGGAAACTCATCTGATCAAGGACGATAGCCCTTTGGTTTTTTCCCCTCCTATCTTCGGTGTTTTTTTATCCTGTATACTTAACTGCTCGATAAACGTGTTGGGCACTAGATATGAATGATTATCATGTCAATCGCGTTGGAGAAAACGATAATTTAAGTGGTAAGTGCATTACTCATATGATGAGTAGGAAAAATTGTTTGAGTGTAGGGTAAATATATATAATCACTATCAGTACCTAAATTTTCCCATCCGAGATGATTGATTGGCCAAGTTTTCTGTATTTAGTCACCTTGAGCAAATACCGGATCGACACGAAATTCCACTTACCTATGCCAAATAACATCCCCCCGTTGCATTATTGATTCAAAACGGCTGTTCACTAGAGCGACTGACCTATCTGTTCAATGTTATCCCAAGAAGGATTTTCCATCTCGACAGTCATTCTTTAAGAGAATTCGATCTGCTTCGGATTACACAATATTATAAAATCAATAAGCACCGTTTAACTTTCTATCGATATTTTATTAATTCGCCTTTTAAAGTAGCCCAAAGAGAGCAAGCTCAAACATTGACGACTTAGACAAGGGCAGGTCTAATTTAATGAATTTGAAGTCGGAACTCTTCTTTCCGTCTTTGGATCGGTCTTTTTGTTTGTCGACAAGTCTAGCAAAAGCGAAACTATTCGCAAAAATGGCACCTCCAAAATTCGGCTCTCGACTCGGCAATTTTTAAGCTCGCCCTAATAAAACACCAAACCCACCAATCCAATAGGGCCATTCAAGAAAAGCAAACTTTTTTGCCTGTCATATCTTTAACTCTCATCTCTTGGACTTATGATATGCCTCTTGCTAAAGTGCGGGGAGTGTGAACCTCGCACTCATGACTTCGCAACTCCATGCATT
>JAGVVM010003507.1:0-26244 GCA_019149425.1 Psidium friedrichsthalianum
TTTTATGATGGCTTCCTCCTTGGCTGGATCCATGAGTATACCTTCTCTTGACACTACGCGGCCTAAGAACACCATGCGATTCAACCTGAATTTGCATTTGTTGAACTTGGCATATAGCTTATGTTCTCTAAGCGTTGTAATGCCATCCTCAAGTGCTACACATGCTCTTCTGCATTCTTCGAGTATACTAATATGTCATCGACAAACACGATGACAAAGCGATCAAGGAATGGTTTAAATACCCAGTTCATTAAATTCAGGAAGCTGATGGCGTATTTGTTAATCCGAAAGGCATTACTGTGAACTCATAATGACCATATTGAGTTCTGAATGCCGTCTTTGGAATATCTTCTTGTTTGATTCTCAACTGATGATATCCCGATCGTAAGTGTATTTTCCAGAATACTGATGCTCATTGGAGTTGATCGAACAAATCGTCGATTCTCAGCAATGAGTATTTATTTTTAATAGTAACCTAATTTAATTGTCGATAGTCAATGCAAAGACGTAACAATCCATCCTTCTTCTTCACGAATAGGACCGATGCAGCCCACGGTAATGTACTTGGACGGATGAAACCCTTGTCAAGTAGCTCTTATAGTTGCACCTTTAATTCCTTGAGTTTAGACAAGGCCATCTCATAGGGAGCTTTAGAGATAGGCTCCGTACCATGAGCTAATTCAATAGTAAACTCAATCTCTCTCTCTCTCTCCAAAGGTAACCTCGGTAATTCCTTTGGAGATACATCTTGCAATTCTCGTACAATCGGAATATCTTTCAATTTTAACTCTTCTTGCGATTTTCTTTTCCATCGTGGCTGTATACCCTTGACAGCCTTCATTAAGAAGTTGGGTTGCCTCAATCGCGAAAATCACAAGCGTCGAGAGTCCTTCTCTATTCCTAACAAATTTATAGCTGGGAGACTCAAGGGGATTAAGGTGGATCACCTTTCAATAGCAATCCATGTTGGCTTGTTGCTTACGGAGCCAATCCACTTTGATGATAACGTCAAAATCATGCATATCTAAGATAATCAAATCTATTGTTTCCTCTCGACCACTTATGCAAATTCTACATTCCTTACAAATTAACGTAGACAATATCTCCTTGTTCAATGGAGTAGAAACACTCAAAAATAACTCGAGCGGCCTAATTTCTAAACTGACCGATTTCACGAACCACTCGGATATAAATGAATGAGTAGCATTAGTATCAAATAATGCATGTGTAGTATGACCATTTATAAAGATCGTACCTGTTACAATGGTCTTGGAATTTTCGGCTTCTTCTTGGGTAACCGCATACACTCGCCCTTGAGCCGGCAGTCATTGGGAAGTCCCTTGCTGCATCATTGCTTGCGGCTGTAGCCCTTCATCAGGTGGCCTTATTGCTTGCATATGAAGCAAGCTCCCGTTTGAACCCTACATGGAGCATTGATGTGCCGTCTCCCACCATAGCGACAAGCTTTGCCTTGAATAACCTTTGATCCTCTTCTCTTCTTACTTGGAACAAAGGGTTGTTTTCCTTTATTCCTCTTATCCTAGCACACTGTTTGGGGATAGGATCGGTCTTGATTGGCCGTGACTGCCACGTGTTCCATTGCATATTTTTCTATCAACTAAGCTCTGGCATACGGCTTGTTGTAGTCTCTTAGATTCAACGGCACTACTTGGTTTTGAATGTCGTGTCGCAACCCATCTTGGAACAGCTTTGCTTTAGCTATGGGCTTCTCAATGAGTTTAGGTGTGTACCTCAATAGTTCGGCAAACTTGGCCTCATATTGGTGCACTGTCATGTCGTTTTGCTGCAATTACATGAGCTCTATCATCTTGTTATCACAAGCACACTCTGAAAAATATTTCTCATAAAAGTCCTTAACAAAGGTACTCCAGGTCACTATGGTACCAATAGGGAATATTGTTCCTTTGGTTGCCTTCTACCAGTAGCTAGCATTCCCTTGCAGTTGGTACTCCGCTAGAGCTACTTGATCAACATCAAAACATTCCAAGAATGAGAATATCTTCTAAAGCTCATCCACCCATAATTCCGCTTCATCGGGATTCCCAATCCCAATGAATTTTGGAGGTCGTAACTTCAAGAATTGCTCAATCAACCCCTACATGTGATGCCCACCATTTCTAGTTCCACTTTCGGACGTCGAAGTATTATCGAAAGCATTTGCTACCTGTTGTTGTGCCTGTTGTTCCATAAGGCTCTTGATATGAGCTAAGGCTTACAGAATTCCATCCAATTCAAGGATCCCATGTGGACCTACCTCGATTGCTCATGATGTCCGACGGTCAAATAGCTAACTAAGAAGGGGAGTTTCTACATCATATCTAAGCATTAGTACTTAATAAAACAAAACAAACATAAAACAATCAACAATCACATGCATTTGGTGTTTCCTAACCATCTAACCCGTGACCCCAGCGCACCTTATCACTTCAAGTAAAATCCCGCTTTGATACCAAAAACGGTTGTAATGCCCTCAACGCCACGAGGGAGGACAAATGACGTCCCAAGCACGTCATCCTTGTTAAGACCCATTTCTTTTCTCTTTCTTATTCACATGCAGAAGCGTATCCCCACGAAAACACACAACAAACATCCCAAACAAAAGGAAACACCATACATCATGGCAAATTTACATTTAATTTACAAGTCATATGTACATGTTTTATTCATTACATTAAGTTCAGTACATATTATTTGAATAAGGCTAGGGTAAAGGGATGCCTAACTCCACTAGCGTGGTTAAGGTGACAAAATTGGCTCCCCTCCTTTCACGTGGTTTTTTGGGCATGGGCTCCCATGGTGTGGGACCAATCCCCACAAGTGAAGTTAGGTTGTCCATCGAAGCCATAGATCGGGTCTATGAAGTCGTCGTCGAACCTCATAAATCATGCAACATACTTATGCGAGACCTAAGTATCGAGTCCCTCCTCCACGTGCACAGTTGTAAGGTAACAACAACAGTTAACGTTTGTTTCCGCATTGACAACATCGATATGAGTAACTTCAAGAGACATAACCAAGCTAAAATGTGGATGGGGTGCCGTGTCCATACCTACAGGTCTGAAAACAATAGAGTGAGAGTAAATCTCAGTAAGTAAAACTCCTAGACCTAAAATAAGAGGACAGCTCAATGCCAAACCTACATATCAAGCAATCAAATGACAAAGATAACTAAAATTAACAAGAACACTTTAAGCAACCCTCAGCCTCCATGGTGTATCACAGCATGCGTGCAATCCTCATCTATTTGTAATGTCCTATACTCTTATGGGCTCACTCGTCTTCACTTCACAAGGCATCTCATTGTGCACTCTCTAGGGATCCCTTGTGGGGCAACCCATCCTTGGCCCAAGAAAACTTCTCCATCGTTCCTCTCAGCCCTTTCAATATCAGGCCTTATAGTCAAGTGGTGCCCTCTCACCCTTGAATGATGCTATAATCATATCATATCGATAACCCTACACCATAGGTGGCGGGTCATGAGCGAAAGCAAGTATACACGCAATCATCTTCATGCAAGCATGTAAGTCAAGCACAAGCACAATTCACCCTATAAAAGGACTAGAAGCCTACTTTCCTTCTTTGACAAAATAACTATAGTTGAGAGAGAGAGAGAGAGAGAGAGAGAGAGAGAGAGAGGGGGGGGGGGGGGGGCAACGGTTGTGTGGTGCCAACGGTGGCTTGAGGCAGTGGCAAGAAAGAGAGGAGGGTGTGAGAGAAGGTTGGGAGAAGTCTTGGTTGCTCTATTTATAGCCTTCTGTGGCTTCCTCTCCAAGTTTCCTTTTGTCTTTTCTACTTTACAATTGGCCTGCCATTTTTCCTCAATCATTAGGGAAGCAATGATGGGGAAATAAGTAGTCCAATGGCATCCCCACACTTGAAAAGACTAGGGTAGTTTAGGGTTCTAGATCTTTCTAATTGGTGAACACTTGTACAGACTAAAGAAAGAAGCTTTTCTCTCAACGCTACTTGTGCGCCACATGTCCCTTGCTAGTCATTGCACTAATGATAACATTTGACTAGTCAAAGATTGGTCAACGATTCTAGTTTGGCCTGTCAAAGGTTTAACATGGTCAAAGATTATATGATCTTCCTTGGGAACCGTGCTTGACTTTTCAAAAATTCATAAATATCTTCTTCGTTTAATTTGGCAATGAAAGGATGATGTAGGCATGTCGTCGTCAGATGAGGACTTCACGAATATCTTGCAATCGTTGGATCGTTCAAATCAAAAGGTCAAGCCATTTTTTCACCACTGTCATGGCCAACGCATGCCTAGGCCAAAGCCATTGGCGCAGTCAACATGTCGTCGAGTGCAGCTATGTGCGTGTCTTGTCACCGTTAGGGTCGAGTGCCACCGTGCTTCGCTTGGTTCGAGGTTGGAATCACCTGATCCTTGCCCAAGCGTCTACTTGAACGCAACCAAGCATCGCCTCTCATGATCAATTTGCGATTGATGCAGGATTGGCTTGTCTCAGTCTGTAGTCAACGCACAATATGACACACAGCCAAGGGTGATCATTCCATGGATAGTATGGGGTTCTCGTGGGATTCGATCCTTAACAGAGTCCACGGTTAGTGCATGAGTCGGTCTATAGCTAGTTCGCAATCAATTTACGAGTCAATCCATGGCCATTGTGATTGAATCCATGGCTAACCCATGATCAATGCACGGCTAAACAAGGTTGATCCATGATCGTTCGCGTCAATCCATGTTCGGTTCATGGTCGATCCATGCCTGACCAACAATCATTGCATGATCGATACCTAACGGAGTGCATAGTTGAGCAAAATCAGTGCACAATTGCTTGTAGACAATGCATGGCCGAGTACATGACTAGACCGTAACTCACTGACAAACCAATTCTTATGGTCAGTGCACTACCTTAATCCAAAGTCATCTTATGACTTCAAGTCATAAGCTAGCTTGTTACCTATGACCGACTCAGCCCCAAGATCCATGATGTCACAATACCACACCCAGCTTTGCTCGAGCATCCATACATTGAGCGAGATGAGCAAATTCCTTTAGGCACCACACCTAATTTCGGCTTGCAATGGCTTTATCAGAAGAGCGACATCAGCTCTTGATTAGTTTGTACACAAAAAGCCAACCCAGCCTTCAAAGTTCCCTTGAGATATACTATTTTTATCCTAGAACTCCTAGCACAAACCATCATAACACCGCTCCCACAGATTAATTGCATTTCCCCTCTATATCACTCACTCACCATGACAACACCACAAGTTCTACCCAAATTTATATGAGTGTGGGAAAACTTAGGGCCCAGGATTTCCGATCTATCGCATCGTACAATTGTATGGATGGGGACACAGAAAAATCGGTCTATGTCACACGCCCTTTTTATGATGGTGCATTGGTTTGACAAAGGGAAAGCTTCTTAATCTCTAAAAGAGGATAATTCTCGTGCTGTTGTACAAAAAAAGATGGGAAAAATGTCAAAGATGCTGGAAAGATACAAAAAAGGTGATGTCCCTATGATACTGAACCAATAACTTTGAACTTCTTGATGACACTCAGCTGTTAGAAAGCCCTATCTATGTCGTGAATGGAGAGAGTTCATGGGCTTTGGTGGCTAGTCCTAATAAAGCATATTGATACCAATGAAAATTCTAGGCTGGAACCGTTAAGGATTCAGCACTTCACTAACATTCCACGAGTTGAGGAGAATTCTTGAAAGGCCCAGTGTGATATTCCTCATGGAAACGATGAACAAAGAACCAATAGTGCTCAGACTGAAAAGAAGATCAAAATTCTAGAATTGTTTTCTAGTGAACCCAATTGGTAGGAGGTGCTAATTTGATTGTGCAAGAGTTGCTCTATGACAAATCAGAAAAAGAAAGAAAAAATTTTAGGCGGTACTGAAATTAGACATGCAAAAGACCTACAATAGAATTGAATACGATTTTTTGAGGCTTGCATGTCAAAAATGGGCTTCAACAGTAAATTGATTACAAGGATTATGGAATGTGTAACTATCGTCTCCTTTAATGTGAAGTTCATGGAGAACACTTGCCTTACTTATAACCTTACGAGGAATCCGACAATGTGGCCCTCTATCTCCTTACCTATTCATACTCATTGCTAACATCTTGTCTTTCATGATGGAAAAAGGCAACTGAAAAGGGTAGAGTGAAAGGAATTAAACTAAATAGACACTAGACATTACCCAAATCTTTCCCATTTGTTGTTTGCGAACAAATCTATTCTCTTTTGGATGGAAAGATAAGTGAATGCCAAAATTTTGCAGATATTCTGAACCAAAATTTTTTTTTGCTATTGGCCAAGCAATTAATCTGAATAAATTGGGGACTTATTTAACTCCGGCTGCCCCCAAAACCTTAGAAGAAACATGGCTCAAGAGTTACGGGTCCCAAAACAGCAAAAAGTGGGAAGTACTTATGTATACCATCGAACGGGAGAGCTTCAAAACAAAGATGTTTGCATGGATACTGGCCGGGATAACATGAAATTAGGAGTTTGGAAGGAAAAACTGTTGTGAAAGGCAAGGAAGAAAATTCTTTTGAAAGCGGTTGTTCATGCTTTACCACAATATGCAATGTCAATTTTTAAAATAAATTTAAAATTTATTTTAAAAATTGACATTGCATATTGTGGTAAAGCATGAACAACCGCTTTCAAAAGAATTTTCTTCCTTGCCTTTCACAACAGTTTTTCCTTCCAAACTCCTAATTTCATGTTTATCCCGGCCAGTATCCATGCAAACATCTTTGTTTTTGAAGCTCTCCCGTTCGATGGTATACATAAGTACTTCCCACTTTTTGCTGTTTTGGGACCCGTAACTCTTGAGCCATGTTTCTTCTAAGGTTTTGGGGGCAGCCGGAGTTAAATAAGTCCCCAATTTATTCAGATTAATTGCTTGGCCAATAGCAAAAAAAAATTTTGGTTCAGAATATCTGCAAAATTTTGGCATTCACTTATCTTTCCATCCAAAAGAGAATAGATTTGTTCGCAAACAACAAATGGGAAAGATTTGGGTAATGTCTAGTGTCTATTTAGTTTAATTCCTTTCACTCTACCCTTTTCAGTTGCCTTTTTCCATCATGAAAGACAAGATGTTAGCAATGAGTATGAATAGGTAAGGAGATAGAGGGCCACATTGTCGGATTCCTCGTAAGGTTATAAGTAAGGCAAGTGTTCTCCATTGAACTTCACATTAAAGGAGACGATAGTTACACATTCCATAATCCTTGTAATCAATTTACTGTTGAAGCCCATTTTTGACATGCAAGCCTCAAAAAATCGTATTCAATTCTATTGTAGGTCTTTTGCATGTCTAATTTCAGTACCGCCTAAAATTTTTTCTTTCTTTTTCTGATTTGTCATAGAGCAACTCTTGCACAATCAAATTAGCACCTCCTACCAATTGGGTTCACTAGAAAACAATTCTAGAATTTTGATCTTCTTTTCAGTCTGAGCACTATTGGTTCTTTGTTCATCGTTTCCATGAGGAATATCACACTGGGCCTTTCAAGAATTCTCCTCAACTCGTGGAATGTTAGTGAAGTGCTGAATCCTTAACGGTTCCAGCCTAGAATTTTCATTGGTATCAATATGCTTTATTAGGACTAGCCACCAAAGCCCATGAACTCTCTCCATTCACGACATAGATAGGGCTTTCTAACAGCTGAGTGTCATCAAGAAGTTCAAAGTTATTGGTTCAGTATCATAGGGACATCACCTTTTTTGTATCTTTCCAGCATCTTTGACATTTTTCCCATCTTTTTTTGTACAACAGCACGAGAATTATCCTCTTTTAGAGATTAAGAAGCTTTCCCTTTGTCAAACCAATGCACCATCATAAAAAGGGCGTGTGACATAGACCGATTGTTCTGTGTCCCCATCCATACAATTGTACGATGCGATAGATCGGAAATCCTGGGCCCTAAGTTTTCCCACACTCATATAAATTTGGGTAGAACTTGTGGTGTTGTCATGGTGAGTGAGTGATATAGAGGGGAAATGCAATTAATCTGTGGGAGCGGTGTTATGATGGTTTGTGCTAGGAGTTCTAGGATAAAAATAGTATATCTCAAGGGAACTTTGAAGGCTGGGTTGGCTTTTTGTGTACAAACTAATCAAGAGCTGATGTCGCTCTTCTGATAAAGCCATTGCAAGCCGAAATTAGGTGTGGTGCCTAAAGGAATTTGCTCATCTCGCTCAATGTATGGATGCTCGAGCAAAGCTGGGTGTGGTATTGTGACATCATGGATCTTGGGGCTGAGTCGGTCATAGGTAACAAGCTAGCTTATGACTTGAAGTCATAAGATGACTTTGGATTAAGGTAGTGCACTGACCATAAGAATTGGTTTGTCAGTGAGTTACGGTCTAGTCATGTACTCGGCCATGCATTGTCTACAAGCAATTGTGCACTGATTTTGCTCAACTATGCACTCCGTTAGGTATCGATCATGCAATGATTGTTGGTCAGGCATGGATCGACCATGAACCGAACATGGATTGACGCGAACGATCATGGATCAACCTTGTTTAGCCGTGCATTGATCATGGGTTAGCCATGGATTCAATCACAATGGCCATGGATTGACTCGTAAATTGATTGCGAACTAGCTATAGACCGACTCATGCACTAACCGTGGACTCTGTTAAGGATCGAATCCCACGAGAACCCCATACTATCCATGGAATGATCACCCTTGGCTGTGTGTCATATTGTGCGTTGACTACAGACTGAGACAAGCCAATCCTGCATCAATCGCAAATTGATCATGAGAGGCGATGCTTGGTTGCGTTCAAGTAGACGCTTGGGCAAGGATCAGGTGATTCCAACCTCGAACCAAGCGAAGCACGGTGGCACTCGACCCTAACGGTGACAAGACACGCACATAGCTGCACTCGACGACATGTTGACTGCGCCAATGGCTTTGGCCTAGGCATGCGTTGGCCATGCCAGTGGTGAAAAAATGGCTTGACCTTTTGATTTGAACGATCCCAACGATTGCAAGATATTCGTGAAGTCCTCATCTGACGACGACATGCCTACATCATCCTTTCATTGCCAAATTAAACGAAGAAGATATTTATGAATTTTTGAAAAGTCAAAGCACGGTTCCCAAGGAAGATCATATAATCTTTGACCATGTTAAACCTTTGACAGGCCAAACTAGAATCGTTGACCAATCTTTGACTAGTCAAATGTTATCATTAGTGCAATGACTAGCAAGGGACATGTGGCGCACAAGTAGCGTTGAGAGAAAAGCTTCTTTCTTTAGTCTGTACAAGTGTTCACCAATTAGAAAGATCTAGAACCCTAAACTACCCTAGTCTTTTCAAGTGTGGGGATGCCATTGGACTACTTATTTCCCCATCATTGCTTCCCTAATGATTGAGGAAAAATGGCAGGCCAATTGTAAAGTAGAAAAGACAAAAGGAAACTTGGAGAGGAAGCCACAGAAGGCTATAAATAGAGCAACCAAGACTTCTCCCAACCTTCTCTCACACCCTCCTCTCTTTCTTGCCACTGCCTCAAGCCACCGTTGGCACCACACAACCGTTGCCCCCCCCCCCCCCCCTCTCTCTCTCTCTCTCTCTCTCTCTCTCTCTCTCTCAACTATAGTTATTTTGTCAAAGAAGGAAAGTAGGCTTCTAGTCCTTTTATAGGGTGAATTGTGCTTGTGCTTGACTTACATGCTTGCATGAAGATGATTGCGTGTATACTTGCTTTCGCTCATGACCCGCCACCTATGGTGTAGGGTTATCGATATGATATGATTATAGCATCATTCAAGGGTGAGAGGGCACCACTTGACTATAAGGCCTGATATTGAAAGGGCTGAGAGGAACGATGGAGAAGTTTTCTTGGGCCAAGGATGGGTTGCCCCACAAGGGATCCCTAGAGAGTGCACAATGAGATGCCTTGTGAAGTGAAGACGAGTGAGCCCATAAGAGTATAGGACATTACAAATAGATGAGGATTGCACGCATGCTGTGATACACCATGGAGGCTGAGGGTTGCTTAAAGTGTTCTTGTTAATTTTAGTTATCTTTGTCATTTGATTGCTTGATATGTAGGTTTGGCATTGAGCTGTCCTCTTATTTTAGGTCTAGGAGTTTTACTTACTGAGATTTACTCTCACTCTATTGTTTTCAGACCTGTAGGTATGGACACGGCACCCCATCCACATTTTAGCTTGGTTATGTCTCTTGAAGTTACTCATATCGATGTTGTCAATGCGGAAACAAACGTTAACTGTTGTTGTTACCTTACAACTGTGCACGTGGAGGAGGGACTCGATACTTAGGTCTCGCATAAGTATGTTGCATGATTTATGAGGTTCGACGACGACTTCATAGACCCGATCTATGGCTTCGATGGACAACCTAACTTCACTTGTGGGGATTGGTCCCACACCATGGGAGCCCATGCCCAAAAAACCACGTGAAAGGAGGGGAGCCAATTTTGTCACCTTAACCACGCTAGTGGAGTTAGGCATCCCTTTACCCTAGCCTTATTCAAATAATATGTACTGAACTTAATGTAATGAATAAAACATGTACATATGACTTGTAAATTAAATGTAAATTTGCCATGATGTATGGTGTTTCCTTTTGTTTGGGATGTTTGTTGTGTGTTTTCGTGGGGATACGCTTCTGCATGTGAATAAGAAAGAGAAAAGAAATGGGTCTTAACAAGGATGACGTGCTTGGGACGTCATTTGTCCTCCCTCGTGGCGTTGAGGGCATTACAACCGTTTTTGGTATCAAAGCGGGATTTTACTTGAAGTGATAAGGTGCGCTGGGGTCACGGGTTAGATGGTTAGGAAACACCAAATGCATGTGATTGTTGATTGTTTTATGTTTGTTTTGTTTTATTAAGTACTAATGCTTAGATATGATGTAGAAACTCCCCTTCTTAGTTAGCTATTTGACCGTCGGACATCATGAGCAATCGAGGTAGGTCCACATGGGATCCTTGAATTGGATGGAATTCTGTAAGCCTTAGCTCATATCAAGAGCCTTATGGAACAACAGGCACAACAACAGGTAGCAAATGCTTTCGATAATACTTCGACGTCCGAAAGTGGAACTAGAAATGGTGGGCATCACATGTAGGGGTTGATTGAGCAATTCTTGAAGTTACGACCTCCAAAATTCATTGGGATTGGGAATCCCGATGAAGCGGAATTATGGGTGGATGAGCTTTAGAAGATATTCTCATTCTTGGAATGTTTTGATGTTGATCAAGTAGCTCTAGCGGAGTACCAACTGCAAGGGAATGCTAGCTACTGGTAGAAGGCAACCAAAGGAACAATATTCCCTATTGGTACCATGGTGACCTGGAGTACCTTTGTTAAGGACTTTTATGAGAAATATTTTTCAGAGTGTGCTTGTGATAACAAGATGATAGAGCTCATGTAATTGCAGCAAAACGACATGACAGTGCACCAATATGAGGCCAAGTTTGCCGAACTATTGAGGTACACACCTAAACTCATTGAGAAGCCCATAGCTAAAGCAAAGCTGTTCCAAGATGGGTTGCGACACGACATTCAAAACCAAGTAGTGCCGTTGAATCTAAGAGACTACAACAAGCCGTATGCCAGAGCTTAGTTGATAGAAAAATATGCAATGGAACACGTGGCAGTCACGGCCAATCAAGACCGATCCTATCCCCAAACAGTGTGCTAGGATAAGAGGAATAAAGGAAAACAACCCTTTGTTCCAAGTAAGAAGAGAAGAGGATCAAAGGTTATTCAAGGCAAAGCTTGTCGCTATGGTGGGAGACGGCACATCAATGCTCCATGTAGGGTTCAAACGGGAGCTTGCTTCATATGCAAGCAATAAGGCCACCTGATGAAGGGCTACAGCCGCAAGCAATGATGCAGCAAGGGACTTCCCAATGACTGCCGGCTCAAGGGCGAGTGTATGCGGTTACCCAAGAAGAAGCCGAAAATTCCAAGACCATTGTAACAGGTACGATCTTTATAAATGGTCATACTACACATGCATTATTTGATACTAATGCTACTCATTCATTTATATCCGAGTGGTTCGTGAAATCGGTCAGTTTAGAAATTAGGCCGCTCGAGTTATTTTTGAGTGTTTCTACTCCATTGAACAAGGAGATATTGTCTACGTTAATTTGTAAGGAATGTAGAATTTGCATAAGTGGTCGAGAGGAAACAATAGATTTGATTATCTTAGATATGCATGATTTTGACGTTATCATCAAAGTGGATTGGCTCCGTAAGCAACAAGCCAACATGGATTGCTATTGAAAGGTGATCCACCTTAATCCCCTTGAGTCTCCCAGCTATAAATTTGTTAGGAATAGAGAAGGACTCTCGACGCTTGTGATTTTCGCGATTGAGGCAACCCAACTTCTTAATGAAGGCTGTCAAGGGTATACAGCCACGATGGAAAAGAAAAATCGCAAGAAGAGTTAAAATTGAAAGATATTCCGATTGTACGAGAATTGCAAGATGTATCTCCAAAGGAATTACCGAGGTTACCTTTGGAGAGAGAGAGAGAGATTGAGTTTACTATTGAATTAGCTCATGGTACGGAGCCTATCTCTAAAGCTCCCTATGAGATGGCCTTGTCTAAACTCAAGGAATTAAAGGTGCAACTATAAGAGCTACTTGACAAGGGTTTCATCCGTCCAAGTACATTACCGTGGGCTGCATCGGTCCTATTCGTGAAGAAGAAGGATGGATTGTTACGTCTTTGCATTGACTATCGACAATTAAATTAGGTTACTATTAAAAATAAATACTCATTGCTGAGAATCGACGATTTGTTCGATCAACTCCAATGAGCATCAGTATTCTGGAAAATACACTTACGATCGGGATATCATCAGTTGAGAATCAAACAAGAAGATATTCCAAAGACGGCATTCAGAACTCAATATGGTCATTATGAGTTCACAGTAATGCCTTTCGGATTAACAAATACGCCATCAGCTTCCTGAATTTAATGAACTGGGTATTTAAACCATTCCTTGATCGCTTTGTCATCGTGTTTGTCGATGACATATTAGTATACTCGAAGAATGCAGAAGAGCATGTGTAGCACTTGAGGATGGCATTACAAACGCTTAGAGAACATAAGCTATATGCCAAGTTCAACAAATGCAAATTCAGGTTGAATCGCATGGTGTTCTTAGGCCGCGTAGTGTCAAGAGAAGGTATACTCATGGATCCAGCCAAGGAGGAAGCCATCATAAATTGGCCAAGACCCATGACGGTAACAAAAGTTCATAGTTTCTTAGGCTTGGTGTGATACTATAGACGATTCGTGAAATGTTTTTCTAATATTCTTGCCCATTTGACATGACTGACAAAGAAAGATGTGAAGTTTGAGTGGATGGAGAAATGCGAAAAGAGTTTCCAAGAACTTAAACGAAAGTTGATAACTGTGCCAGTTTTAAGAATACTATTGAGTACATGTGGGTTAATCATCTAAAGTGATACATCTCATAAAGGACTTGGCTACATTTTGATGCGGTATGGAAGGGTGGTAGCTTATGCATCAAGACAACTTAAGCCGCATGAGCTCAATTATCCAATCCATGACTTGGAACTCCTTGCAATCATTTTCATTTTGAAGATTTGGAGGCATTATCTGTATAGAGAAAAGTCAAAATCTACACTGATTATCAAAACCTCGAGTATTTGTTCTCTTAGAAAGAATTGAACATGTGGCAAAGGCGGTAGATGGAATTACTTAAAGAATATAATTACAATATTATATACCATCCTGGGAAAGCGAACAAGGTTGCTGACCCTCTTAGTCGCAAATCCACCATCGCAATGTTGATGGTAAAGGAGTGGAATTTACTACGAGACTCATAATTTAAGCTTGAAGAAGGGAATCTATGTGGGTGGTTTGCTACCCTACGAATTGAATTGGAAGTACGGTAGAGAATTATAACCTTACAATCAATAAATGCAGAGTTGATGAAAACTCGGGAAAGAGTCAAAGAATGAAAAGAGCCCAATTTTCAAGTGGCGGGTGATGGCATACTTACATTCCATGGACGTGTGTACTTAACAATGAGAAGCTTAAGGAGGAAATTCTATCAGTAGCTCACCGTAGTCACTATTGCATTCATCCAGGAAGCACCAAGATGTATTAGAACCTTTATCAAATTTATTGGTGGAGCGGCATAAAGATGGATATAGCTAAACACATTGCTAAATGCTTGACGTGCCCTAGGTAAAAGCTCAACATTGCAAACCGAGAGGATTGTTGAAGCCTCTGGAAATACCGAAGTGGAAGTAGGGGCATGTTACCATGGATTTCGTGCTGGGACTCCAAAGAACACAGAAAGGAAACGACTCAGTATGGGTTATAATTGATTGACTGACGAAATCCATGCACTTCCTACTAGTGCGGAAGGACTACTCATTAGAGAAGTATGCCGACTTGTACGTTAAGTAGATAATTCACTTACATAGAATCCTGATCACGATTACCTCTGACCACGACCCAATTTTACTGCAACCTTTGGCAGAGTCTTGAAGTAGTCGGAAAGGACCATCCAAACATTAGAAGATATGCTCCAAGCCTGTGTCATTGATTTTAAAGGAAGTTGGGATGAGCATCTTTACTCAGTAGAGTTTGCTTACAACAATAATTATCAATAGAGTATTGGGATGGCTCCATTTAAGGCATTATTTGGAAAGGCTTGCAGAACTCTAGTCTGTTGGGATGAAGTCAGGGAAAGGAAACTTATTGGCCCGGAACTAGTTTAGGTTAATACAGAAGCTATCCAGACAATTAGGGAATGCCTACATACCGCCCAAATCCGATAGAAAATCTATGCAGATAGGTGATGGAAACCGCTATAGTTCCAAGTAGGTGACCACGTCTTCCTAAAGGTGTCGCCCATGAAAGGCGTATCATGCTTTGGAAAGAAAGGCAAGTTGAGCCCAAGGTACATAAGACCATTCGAGATTGTGGAAAGGATAGGGGAATTGGCGTATTGACTGGCTTTACCATCGAGACTTGCTAACATCCATGACATATTCCACATCTCGATGCTAAAAAAGTACAAGCTCTATCTAGCACACCTACTGGACTTTGAAACAATTGAAATAGATGATCGAATTACATATGTTGAGAAACTAGTATGGATTGTATATCAAAAAGAGCAAACCCTACAAAATAAGACCAGTCCCCTTGTGAAGGTCATGTGGCAGCACCATGATATAAAAGAAGCAACATGGGAGAGCGAGGACATGATAAAGCATAAGTACCTATACTTATGTGAATGACCAGGTATGTCTTGAAATTTCGAGGACGAAATTTTAATAAGGGGAGAGTTGTGACACCTTGGATCTTGATGCCGATTTGACCAAAGGTAATGGGCTAGCTTACGGCTTGAAGCCAGAAGATGACCGTGGGTTGAGGTAGTGCACCAACCATAAGAATCGGTTTGTCAACGAGTTACGATTTAGTCATGTACTCGGCTATGCATTATCTACAAGCGACCGTACACCGATTTTGCCCGACTATGCACTCGGTTAGGTATTGATCATGTGATGGCCATGGGTCAGGCATGGATTGACCATGAGCTGAACCTGGATCGATGTGAATGATCACCAATTGACCTTGTTCAGAGGCCCATTGATCATGGGTTGGCTATGGATCTGATTACACCCAACACAGATTGAATCGTAAATTGATCATAAACTAGCTATGGACCGATTCATGCATTAACCGTAGACCCATTAAGGATCGAATCCCACAAGAACCCCGTACTGATCATGGATTGATCACCTTGGTTGTGTGTTATTTTGTGAGTTAACTACAAACTGACACAAGCCAATCCTGCATCAATGGCAAATTGGTCATGAGGGGCGATGCTTAGTTGAGTTCAAGTAGATGCTTGGGAAAGGATCAGGTGATTCCAACCTTGAACCAAGTAGAGCACGGTGGCACTTGACCATGACGGTGACAAGACAAGCGCACCGCGGCACTCGATGGCGTGTCGACCGCACCCATGGCTTTGGCATAGGCATGCGTTGGCCATGTCGGTGGCAAAAAAATGGCTCAACCTTTTGATTCAAACGATGCCAACGACTATGAGATTTTCGCGAAGACTCCTCATCCGACGATGATGTGCCTACATCATCCTTGTCTCACCATTGCCACGTTAAACAGAGAAGATATTAACGAATCTTTGAAAAGTCAAAGCAAGGTTCCCAAGGAAGAAAATATAATCTTTGACCAAGTTAAACCTTTGACCGGTTAAACTAGAAACGTTGATCAATCTTTGACTAGTCAAACGTCATCATTAATGACTAGTAAGAGGCGTGTGGCGCACAAGAGAAAAACTTCTTCCTTTAGTCCAAACAAGTGTCCCCCAATTATAAAGATCTAGAACCCTAAACTACCCTAGCCTTTTCTAGTGTGGGGATGCCATTGGACTACTTATTTTCCCATCATTGCCTCTCTATTGATTGAGGACAAATGGCTAGCCGAGTGTAAAGTAAAAAAGATAAAAGGAAACTTGGAGAGGAAGCCAAGGAAGGCTAAAAATATAGCAACCAAGACTTCCCCCAACTTTCTCTCACACCCTCCTCTCTTTCTTGCCACTGCCACAAGCTACCGTCGACACCACACCACCACCACCTCTCTCTCTCTCTCTCTCTCTCTCTCTCTCTCTCTCTCTCTCTCTTCTTTCTTAACTTTAGTTATTTTGCTGAAGAAGGTAAGTAGGGTTCTACTTCTTTGATGGGTGAATTGTGCATGTGCTTGATTTTCATGCTTGCATGAAAATGGTTAAGCATATGCTTGCTTTTGTTCATGACTTGTCTCCTATGGTGGTAGGGTTACCGATATGATATGATTATAGCCTCATTTGAGGGCGAGACGGCACTAGTAGACCATAAGGCCTGGTATGGGATGGGTCGAGCAAAACAATGGCGAAGTCTTCTCAAGCCAAGGATGGGTTGCCACACAAGGGATGCCTTAGAGAGTGCACACCGAGATGCCCCGTGAAGTGAAAGCGGTTAGCCCGTACGAGTATGGGATATTATAGATAGATGAGGATTGCATGCATGCCGTAGTACACCATGGAGGCTGAGGGCTGCTTAATGTGTTCTTATTACTTTTGGTTGTCTTTGTTATTTGATTGTTTGATACCTAGGTTTGGCATTAAGCCATCCTATTGTCTTAGGCCTAGGAGTTTTACTTACTGAGATTTATTCTCACATGTTGTCTTCAGACCTATAAGTATGGACGCAATAGTCCCTCCACATTTTGGCTTGGTCATGTCTCTTGAAGATACTCATACCAATGTTGTCGAAGTGGAAACAAACGCTGCCTATAACGTAACGTAGAGGAGGAACTCGAACACTTGGGTCTCGCACAAGTATATCGTGTGGTTCATGAGGTTCGATGATGACTTCGTAAGCTTGATCCGTGGCTTCAATGAACCACCTGCTTTGTCGGCGGGGGTTGTTCCCACACCATGGGAGGCCACACCTAGGAAACCATGTGAAAGGAGGGGAATCAATTTTGTCGCCTTAGCCATGCTAGTGGAGTTAGGCATCCCTTTACCCTAGCCTTATTAGGATAACATGTACTAAACTTAACATAATGAATAAAGCATGTACATATGACTTGTATGAAATATAAATTTGCCATGATGTATGGTGTTCCTCTTGTTTGGGATTTTTGTTGGGTGTTTTCATAGAGATATGCTTCCACATGTGAATAAGAAAGACACAAAAAAAAAAGGGTCGAAACAAGGACTATGTACCTAGCACATCATTTATCCTCCCCCGCGGCGTCGAGGGCATTATAAGTATGATTCGATATAGGAAATTTATTCGCCAAACTATTTTATGGGACAACAAGAGAAGGAAAACTGGCCTAGCTTGCCTTGCCAGGCACCACATGGGCCAAATTTCGATGCCAAATCTATGAGCCAATGATAATACGGTATCACAGCAGGATCCCTCTAGTAGGTGGGTGAATCATAGAAAACCTATGCTCTTCCCGGTCCTATTAGTGCGGAAAGTGAATTGCGGAAGCAAAAGTAGTTCGGACAAAATGTGGCTCTCAACATGCATTTGGGATGCCAATAGGGGCATTGTCAAATAAACAAATTCTTTATTGAAATGAGATAACGTTCCTATATCAATTTAGTGAATTTTAAAATGGGTCCACTACCAAGTTTTCAATAAGGAAAAAACTCGATTGATCGACTAATACTAAAAAGTACTTTGTAGGAGAAAGAGGGTGATTCCAAAAAGCGTAGTTGGCCAAAAGTGCCACACTTGAAAAGTACAAGTAATTGAAAAAGGGTGTTGCCAAAAGCACAATTGGTCATTAGTGCCACATTTGAAAAGTGTATGTGACTGAAGAAACTCGAACATTGTTTGATAAAAAAGAAGCTACCAATGGAGAGAAATTGTTTTGTTGGTGAGAGCACGCCTACCATCCATGTGAGACTTCCTAGCGGCATTGATGGTGGGAAATATTGTGGGAAATAGAGCAAGGAAGCGATAGAACAACTTACAACAAGGACGTTATGGAGTTGAGTGGGGGAGAATGACATGGGCTAGTTGTTCCGTGTCCCCACCCGAATAAATTTACAATGCGGCGGATCAAAAGTCCCCAGCCCTAAGTCCTTGCACACTCGTATAACCTTGAAATAGAGCCAATGGTGTTGTCATGGTGAGTGAGCGATGCAAAGAGAAGGATGCAACTGGGTCATGGGAGTGGTGTCAAGGCAGTTTGTATTGGGAGATATATGTTAGAAATAATATATCTCTAAGGAGTTCTAAAGGCGAGATTGGCCTCTGATGTATGAATTATTTAGGAGCTGATGGTGCTTTCCTAATGAGACCATGGCAGACCGAAGTCAATTGTGGTGCCTAAAGGAATCTTCTCGTCTCGCTCAATGTACAAATACCTGAGTTAAGTTGGACGTGATATGATTTCAATACGAGAAAGTTATTTGCCAAATTGTTCTATGGGATAATAAGAAAAGGAAGGCTGGCCTAGCTTGGCTTGCCAAGCACCGCATGGGCTAAATCCCCTTGCCAAATCTGTGAGCTCATGACACGTGCTGAAGGTGCCCTACACCTGATTAAGCTGCGCCCTTTCCATTGCCTTACTGTTTGTCATTTTTTTCCCATTCGGTTGTTGCTGGAAGGATCATGCCGGACAACTTCCATTTGGTGCGAAATTTCTGGTGTTTCGGGTATGATTTCATCTACTTCATCTACATCTTCCTCTACATTATTCTTATAGAATTGCTTCCAATAGGACTAAACTCTCTTGCTTCTGACTTCAACCAATAACCATATCTGAGTTCCTCCAGTATGTTTTCAGCATCAGGAATTTCCGAGCAATAGGTTTATGTAGTGACCCAATTTGCTCCAAGCATAGCAGAAATGAGGTAATCTTTCATATTTGTACTCCTACCATATGTATTGCTAGCTCAGCTAGTGACAATGCCTTGTTTAACAGGTGCCAATAAATCCAATTCCACTTTAACTCTCCCCGATCTGCAGGCAGCAGTCCTTTTGTCTCAGTCTTCAACTTCCAGCACCTCACCTAAATCAGCTACAATCCTCCTTAGTATTCATTCTCATGCCATTCCATCGTCAAAATGTAAAATCGCAAAGGAGAAGAGTTATGGATGTGGTTGATCTACGATCCGAGAAAAGTCAAAAAAGTTATAAAACTCATTGCACTTTTCGACAATTCAATCATAAAACCTTTTAATTTTATCAATTTAATCCTAAACTTTTTAATTTTGTGCCAATTATTCAATCTGGAACTTTGGCCGGCTGGAGATAATGTGGTGATTTTTACTAATATTTTAAATTTAAGTTTTTTTGTCTCTTTTCTTAAATTTTCTTTTTTGTTTGGTCTTCTCCTTCCTCCCAGAATGGAGTCGCCAACCAGTGGAGGACATAGCTGGCAAAGCCACTTGTGTAGCATCAATGCTGTTGGGTGACGCCTAGACAAGCCATGGTTGGGTCGAGGCCAAGCTCCTAGCAAAACGGTGTCGCCGTGCACTGCGATGCGCTCCAATATTATACTGCTCTTTTCCTACGCCTTATGGAGTTTAGTCTGTACATCTAGAGAGGCACCTAGCACAATCTTTCATAATTGACTTGAATCAAGAACTTCCTTAACAAGAGGCAAATTCACAAATACAGGAATCATTGTCATGAGATGGAATCTCCCCCGATTCACAGTAATCAAAATATTTGCAGACAAAAATCGAACATGCTGAGTTTTCTGTACTAGCACCATCACAACACACCAGTCCACAAAGTCGATCCGCAATTTTGTATCAATGCATCCTCGCACACTCGATTTAATGACCAAGCACAAAATGACCCATCTCGAATTGTCGAGAATGGCGCTCATCTGAGCACAAATTGCCACGGTTAGCCATGGAAACCCTATGGAATTATAGTGAGCCGGAGCGCGTACGATGGCTGTAGCTTGGAATGAGAAAGAGATTCGAGGGGTCAACCATGGGAAGGAATCAGAACGACCGATGCCCATGCCTGGGCAAGCTCGGCCTTGCCCAGATTGGTGAGGCTGAGCCTCCTCCAGTGCGTGCTAGCCTAGCTAAGCGGTACGGCGTCGGTGCCATTGCTATCGGTAATGTCCTCCACAGGCCAGCGACTCCATGCTGGAGGAAAGAGAAGACCCCAAAACAAAAAATTAAAAATAAAGAAAAGAGAAATGAAATTAAAATATTGGTAAAAATCACTACGTCAGTGGTCGACCGGTCAAAGTTTGCTGAATGGATTGAATCAACATAAATGCAAAATTTATTTAGAACTGAATCAGCACAAATTCAAAGATTAAGGATTAAATTGGCACAAAATTAAAAGTTTTAGGACTTAATTGAAAAAAATGTATATGTTTAGGACTTTTTGATAAATTAAAAGGTTTTAGACTGAATTCACAAAGGAGAAAAGTTATGGATATGTTGATTCGCAATTCCCTTAGTAAAATAAATGTGAGGGTAAACTGCTGAAACCTCCCTCTGAACTTTGGAGCTGCACTACGCTTTTGCTTTACATTTTTAGTCTTACACATTACTCTTGAACTTTCACTTTGTTTCGTTAACGATGTGTTTGTCATATTTTCCGTCAGCATCTTCATGGGGTAAGAGAGTACTTTCTCATTTTCCGAAGAATCTCTCTTTTATTATTGATTCTGTAAATAAAAAATAGAAAAAAAATCGTGGTAAAATATAATTGCAGGTAATGCGATTAATGTAAATCATGAGGGAAAATACATTCTTCACTTAATCTTTTTTTTTTAATCGAAGTTTCTTTGCATAATTAATTGGCCAAAAATTGTCACCGAAAATAGAAAATACTAAACTATCAAATCATCAACTCTGTGTGTGTGTGTATATATCAGTACAACATAAGAAAGAGTCCACCATCTAATGGATATAGAAAGAGAAACTCTAATTTAACAGACACGAATACAATCAAGTCGAAAATGACAACGTTTGGAAATACTTTCGAGTGAATAACTGCCATATGCTAGAGAGAACTTGGCTATTTTAGTGATACAAACGATTCACTGATAAGATTACTACCGCGATATATGTGTACTCGACGCCTAGACAAGATTGTCATCAACTAAAATGTGCACTTATGATATCCTACAATCGGTCATTAACCCCCGTGTCAACCGAGCTAAAAGCCCGACTCCATTTATCTCCTGTCGCTCCGCGGTCCGAACCCGAAAATTTGAGCCACGATTCTCCACAACTTCCCTCAAAGCCCGTTTCAACCCACCAAATTCGCGCTCACTCCGGCCCACTTGACCCGCAAAACGCACCGGGTGCGCCCAGCCGACCCGTCACCATGTCGGCGCGAACCACCCTGCCTCCGAAAGCCCGAATAGCCCGGCCCAAGTCCTGGTTTAAGCTCGGCCGTCATCGCAGCCACCAGCAAACCGTCGCTTCCACCAGGCCTTCCTCGCCGCCGCTGCAGCGACTCAGGCTCGCCTCGTTCTGACTCGCCGGGAAGCCGGCCACGGAGGCTCCAGGCCCGCCGAGCACGCAGGCCCATCTCGGCGTGCCACGTCAGCGACCTGCCGCCTCAGCTTCTCACTCGGTGGACCACCTGGGCAAGCAAAGACGCCTTGTCCATCTGCGCAATTTCGTGACGGGCACAACATATAAGAACACGCGATATATGATTTATTACAACACGTTGTTTGTTTAAAACTGATCGACATAAGTTATATATAATATATATATATATTATAGAGAGACACATTCGAGAGAGAGAGAGAGAGAGAGAGGGAGAGGGGTGTGCAATGGCCATACTTTGGACGTGGAGGGGAGGAGAGAGCGGAGGGGTGGGAGGTGGGCGTTGATCTCTGCCTGCGCCTCCTCTCTGCCTCCTTGTGGCTCCGGCTAGCACCGTCGATGGTTTCCTCATGTTGGACTCAGCGATGGGTCTGTGCCGTCGACGGTGTTGACCGAGGCTGTAAGTGGGCTCTTGACGAGGCGAGCCGGCCAGTCTGAGGTATACCGTGTCCGAGAGGTCTCGAGTCCATCTTAGTAGCGACCCGAGCAGAAGCATATAGGAGTGCTATATATCGAGTTACAAACATCAGATTGATGGAGAAATACCGCTTTATAAGAGAAGTAGGGACGTGAGAAGAGGCGAAGCAGAGAGTAGAATTTGTGATTGACGTGGAAGAACTGAGAAAGAGATGAGAAGAGAAGCTCAGATGAGAGACCTTTTCAGTCGGATGAGGTCGGTCTAGAAATAGACCAAGCTTTCTTCTGCTTCTTCTTCTTTTTTAAAAATAAAAATATATGCCAGACAAAAATAATTGTGTGGATGCTGACAATATATATATGTCGGCATTAGAAATTTTATTTATTTATATCAATCTGAATGTTTAGTCATTTCTATTATTTATATTTATATTTATATTTATTATTTTTTATACCCATATTTTTGTTTTCCTTTTAGTATATTTTAAGTTTTTTGCTTGGGGTTTATCGACCGCCACCCCACACTGGTTTGGGATAAAGGTGATGTTGATATTGATGTGATCAATCTAGATGTTAATTTATAAAATCGATATGTTAATAATAGAGAATTGATTATGTATCTACCTTTGGGTGCTGTTTTGGGCCACGAAAAATATAAATAATAAATAATAGATAATTATCGTGAGGTTCACTCTTTTAAGAATCTTCATCACAATATATTATTATTTTCACAGTCACCTAAAAATTATGTGTGCTAATAAAGCCCTTAGAAATACGATGTACTGTGGTCGGATGCCGAGTTTAACAGCGCTTAATGATTTTAGACTCGCACACTACTTATAATATGCAGATGACGAGCTTAGTGTGAATTCCAACATTGACATCTTCCTTTCTTTTTGGCCTTTTTCCCCACTTTTGTCCATTTTGGCTAAGCGCTCCATCAAGGAAAGAAGATTTGGCCTTGATTGTAATCTATATAAAAAGCCAATCGGATACATATGACTTCCCGGTACCAGCCAAAGTTCCGAGGGTGGTGCGGTTGGTTTGGGGTATTGGGGAATTTCCAGCGCAGGAAATTAAGAGAACTTGTTCGAATCTCAACAAGGGCTTTACGAAAATGGGTTAAATTTTTTTTCTTTTTACCAATTTGGGTTTTGCGGTGAGGAAATATACGAAAGTGAGGCTTGTTCGGCAACGGGGGGGGGAGACCGAACAAGCCTTTGTTCGGCGGTCCTAATGCCGAACAAGGAAAAAATAAAAAAACACCGAAAAAAAGCCTTGTTCGCACTAATAGGCCGAACAGGTTTTGAGGGGGGGAGGGGGGTGGGTGAGGAAAATTAAAAAGAGCATCAAAAAAAATTCTCAATTTCATGGATCCCAAAAATTAGAAAATTGACCATTTAAATGGGGTTGGTCCTATTATGATGGTTTTCCTTTTTAGAATTTGAATTTCTGCCGGTGCGACCGGGCAAATTGTCTCGAAAAATTTCAAAAGTTTCAAAAAAATTTCAAAAAGGAGGAAAATGGCCATTTTAATTCAATCTACTTTTATGGATTTTTCTCATCTATCTTTTCAACAATGATAAATGAAGAAACAAAATTTTTTAAAAAAATCCAATGAACCATTTAAAAAAAAGACTATTTGCGTGAACATTTTTTTTCCATAAGGGGGCAAAATCACGTTTGGAATAAGATCCCCTTGAGCCCGGGGCGGATGACCGCGTCCATTGAAAAGGGCCGTGGCCAATTGCCTTTGTCGAATTGTTTCTTCGAGAAAATTATTAACAAATGAAAAAAACATCAAAAAAATTCTAAACAAATTTTCATTTCGGATCCCACAACAATTAGAAAAATTGGAACCACCTTCTTAACCGGACCCCCAGTCGAGTAAAACTTTTATGATGGTTTTTGTTTTTAGACATTTCGAATTTTGACGATTTGCCCTTATAGGACCATAGTATTGTTCTTCGAAAAATTTCCAAAAGTTCCAAAAATTTTACTATTTCTTTTACCACCTACCCCAACGCTCAGGAAAGGGCCATTTTAATTGGCCAATCCTACTTTTAAGGATTTTTCTCCATCTATCTTTTCAAAATGATAATATGAAGCCAAATTGCCAAAATTTTTCTATTTTAAAAACCTTTCCATGTGGACCATTTAAAAATACTGATATTTTTTCATCTTTCCCCCCTCTCTCCTCTCTCGCAGCTAACTACCATCTCCACCATCAACCACAAATACTCCAATCACACGATTTCTCTTCTCTTCCTCGCCCTTACCATCCCCTCTCCCCCCCCTTTTCTCCCCCTCCCTTCCCTCGCCTCTCCTGTGCAGTGTGTCATCGGCCCTGCTCCTCGATATTAAACCCGCACCCTCTCTACCAACCCTTCTACCGTCCGGACTACCCCAGAGCCCCAACCGCGCTCTCAGATCTAACCTACTCTCTCCACCCATTGAACGTCGAATGCCTATCTACCTTCCGTGAAAGAAGAATCATCCACTCGCTTTTTTCCTCTCTCGGGACGAGCACAAAACACAACACATGTTTTGTCATTTTATGACACAAGATAGATGAGGAGCAAAAAATCCTTAAAAGTAGGATTTTTTGGCCAAAATGTTTCAAAATGGCCCAATGTCCTGACAATTTTGTAATTTTTGTGTGAGAAAACTTTTCGAACATTTTTCCGAGACAATTGACGAGTAAGGCGCGCCAAAAATCCGTCATTCCGCCCAATTGTCGTCCCTTCCTCCTCCGCAAAAAGGTGAAACAAATCATCTAAATCAGGATCTCCTCCTCGCCTTTGCGCACCGACTCATGCTAAAATGGTCAATTTTCTAAACCTTTCTTGGCGATTTATGGAAATTCTTTCGAATTTTGTTGCGTTGTTTGTTTCTTGTTTATGTAAATTTTCCTCCTACCACCCCCACCAGCACGACCCCACAAAAAAAAACTTTTCCTTGTTCCGGCACACTTTGTTTTTATTTATGTTTTTTCCTGTGCGGCGTCCCCGCCCTCTCTAATTTGTGTGTGTTGTTTTAACCCTCAGTTGATTCCCCTCCCACCCCCTCTAGGAACCGCCCCGAAACAAGCCCACTCACTTCCGTATAATCTCACGACAAAACCCAAATTGATAAACAGAAAAAAAATTTAACCACTCTTCCTCGAAAACAACCGCCCTCATTTTATTTAACAATAAATGCTTCGCAAACTAGCCTACTCCCTATGGGCACACCTTCCACTTAGATTAAAAAACTAGATTGAACCAGCTTCATCGACGAGCTTACCGGCGGTAATTTCACGAAGCCGTTTCATAGTCGCGGCCGCCCACAGAGCCCATTCGACACTCTAAATTATAAGAAAAAAGATTAAAAAGAAAAATTGGACGACCTTTGATAGAGGGCGTACTCTACAAAAATGCAAATTCGAGGTCCCTTTGGCTAGATTTTCCTTTAGGATCTTTGGAGCATGAATCCAGAGGACGCGCTTGATTAGAGGTTGTGTCAAAGCTTGATGGAGATATACAATACAACTGAGGTTGGGTGGAGCATCCTAAAGGGGAACACATCACAAGGCCCTGATGAAGTGAAAGACCCGAGCAACCAGCCGGCATGAGGACGAGAACATTGTGCCATGCGAAACAAAATACCTGAGAGAGGGCACAGGAAAGCGTGAGTTTCCTCATGGATCCTCGTCAGACCTATA
>JAGVVM010003508.1:0-36998 GCA_019149425.1 Psidium friedrichsthalianum
GCTTTAGGGTCACAGGCATCAAAATGAAGTACAACATACGGCTCAACACTCCCACGCTCAACCAGAGGGTCTCAGCCGCTCTAGAAATGGTCTACTACCTGATGGTGGTCTCGCTCCAGTCCGACTAGCACTGTGCGCAGGAATCCTCAGGGTCCCTCCTCGAACTCAGGAGAGGAGGGCCTCGTGTCCATGGGGTTCTCCCTCCTCATGGCATCAATCTCCATGGCGTCTGGTGGCGATAGCTGCTACCTTGGCTTTGGGTCAATGCACGCTCTGCCCTAAACGTAATGGGACGAAGGAGGAGTGGGTCATGGGGCGCATCTTCTCGATCGGGATGACGTCGAAGCTCGCACCGGTCTCGTGAACACCTGATCTCTCCTAACTATCCAAGCCTCATATCTATAAGGTATCAGGAGCAGACTGCCATAAGTCTGACCCAAAACGTGGTGCAAGTGTTCTGACCCAGTATAGTATCGTCAGTCTTAGCAAAATTTCTCAACATCCGTCTCCACCATCATACGGGGAGTCCAAAAATATCGGGGGTATCCTCATCACTACGGCGAGGGGGTCTGAAAAGATTGACACCAATGCCGAGTGAGTACGAAGACTCAATAAGTTCACACACTAATCCTATCATAGGTAAGGTATGTCAGTTGTTCGGGCCCTAACCTACATTCTAGGGGCTGGCGACCAGCACTTCACTAGTAGCAAAGCCTCTCGGACGGCGACAGGATATTAAAGTTACAACCGTGGAGGATCATCCACTAGTAATCGACATATAGACAAGAGAAGCGAGCTCAACATGCAGGAAATTCAAACTAGCAGTGGCCATATATCGGTTCGAATGCTCAATGCACAATACCGATGTCGGGTTTCATAGTTACATACGACTCTTACGGATCTAACACCTCGTCTCCATACGCTACCGCTCGTGTCCCCACCTTCGTGTGGTACGCTTAAGTTACACGTTTACTCTCCGCGACCCCCAACGTGCCGTGCATGTCCCGGCGCACCATGTGCTCTACCAAGTACCTTCGATCCGCAACGCTTATCTCTCCACTTCCCATGCGCGAACGTCTTCAGGGCCGTTCTCCCCCTTTATTGCTCCACATGAGAGTGCATGCTAGCCGCATGCTCACATCAATGCACATCACAAATGCTCCATCCAAGTAGAGGGGGCACAAAGTCCTAGACAATGATCGATGTGTCCTGTAGAATATAGCGTGTCACGCATTAAGTAGGCAAAACATCCACTCATCGAGGTACATGCTCAACTAATTACTATCGAAGCCTAGTATGTGGTCGTTCAGGCTTTCCTAGCCTAATTCCTTTTTCACTCAAGTCGGCTCAATTCTCACTTAGGACCTCTGACCTCTCATGGGCCCCTAATTTATTTCTTACAAATCATCTCACGGGTCATCATTTAGATCTCCTATGTTTAGGTTTGCTCGCCCTCCACGATTTCATGCGATGGGCTCCTCGAGCCCATTATCCAATTCGGCCCATACCAGCCCACTAGCCACTCACGGCCCACGTCCACACTTGGGCTCACCATCTCTCTTTCACATTACTCTAGGGTAGCCCACTAGTCTAATGAGTCAAGCCCAATACCCATTTTTACCTAAAATTTAGGCCTTGGGCCTATTTGGGCCAACTAGCCCATTTCAAGCCCAATTCAAATTGCGGCCCATAACCACACTTGGGTTCTCAAATCCTCACTTAAAACTCACCCTAAATCAGCCCCTTTAGGCCCTAGGATTCACGCCCAAGCCCATTGCTATGAAAACCCAACTTAGGCCCATTAAGCCCAACTAGTCCATTTAGCCCAAACCAACTACCTAGCCCATTAGCCCAACTCATCACTCATAGCCACGACCCAAACACCTTCCCATAGCCCGTACACACCATCCTCGATCCATTTTCGAGGCCTAAAGCCCGCGATCCAACCCGCTCACCCTCGCGCTCCCAAAATGATCTAAACCGTTTTACACCATTCTAGCCATTTCACCTAAGCCAAACAATCAACCATCCAAACCAGCATTACATACATTATTCCTAGGCTAGGATTAGTAGATAGCTTACCTAAAACGAGGCTTGATCAGGGACGGCGACGACGAAGACCCGGTAGTGGCCGAAGGAGCTCACGGCCGAAGAAGAGAGGGGGAGAGCGGCGAGTGCTGATTAAGGGCCAAATCAAGACCAAATCAAGCTTGGATAGATCTATGACATATCCAAAAATTATGGAGATCCAACGGTTGGATTTTCGTCGGCGGTCGGTTGAAGTTGGGTGGCTGCAGAGAAGTCCGAGCTGAAAAAGGGGCACGATTTTAGCTTCTGTTCGAGGGGTTGCATGCCAGGTCTTGGGAAAAGGCTTGCAGATCTTCGAAGCTCTTCGTCTTATGGTCACGTGGGAGAAAACGGGAGTCGTTTGGACTTCGGATGAGCTCGAACAGGCCGTTTTCGTCCGAGTGCACGCTGGAATCCAAGAAGACGCGAGAGGGAGAGAGAGCTTCGGGAGAGGAGAGGAGAGGAGAGGAGGAAAATTGTTGGTCGGCCGAAAATGGAGAGAAATGAGGGAGAGCGAGAGAGTGTGAGGGATTATAAGGATTATAATGATAAAATTCAAAAATGAGATAGTGGAATAGGTAGGAGTTATTCATGGGGTTTTCAAGATTGATGAGACTTGATAGATTAACTTGATTTGATCATGGATTGACATGATTTGGCCTTGATTGATTAATTTAACAAGATTGATTGATGTGACAACTGATGGGACATTTCCTCGAGATGCGTGCCAAATGCATTGATTGGGTCCCGAGCACGAACGAACTTCGGACTGAAATTGATATTGCACTAACGTGCTCATGCTAAAATAATTCTAATTATTCTAATTCTAAGGACTAAGCATTGACCGAGGGCAATTCGGTAAATTTCTATCTCACGTCTTGCTTTGCGATGTTCTCCGGCTGTCTGCTCGACTGGCGACGTTTCTGTAACTAAATCCAATTCTCCATTGTAACTATCATAAAAACTTCGATTGTCCAAGATCGGAATTCATTTCGTGATCAAATCCATTAAATTACGACTCTGTCGAAATCTCAAACCAACGGGCGGCTGTTTAGGAATTACGCGCGTCCACGTATTTTAGTATCCCCAGGTAGCCATTCCCCTTCGGTTAGTCGTCTCAGAGTAGCTAATTCTGAGTGAGCGTCGATTAGAGCGTATTAATGAAATATATCCATTATATACTGAAATTTCGATAATCGAGTCGAATTTCTAGACCGTCACAAGAAGGGTTTGGTTTGTCGGCTGAATAGGTCGCTTTATGGGTTGAAGCAATCGCCGAGCTGCTGATACAGGCAATTTGATTCTTTCATTGTGAGTTTGGGGTTCAAAAGATGTGAAGTAGACCATTGTGCATATGTTCGCAATCATGGTAATTGTGGCTTTATAATCTTGTTGTTGTATGTCGATGACGTGCTAGTTATAGGTACTTCGAAGAAGGTATTGCAAACCTCAAAGCTCGTTTGGCTAGGGAATTCAATATGAAAAATCTAGAAGCCGTAACCGAATTCTTAGAATGACTGTGCTAAGAGATCGTGAAAATAGGAAGATCTAGATACTCAAAAGAGCTATGTCAAAAAGTTTTTGCGGTGCTTCAATATGCAAAATGCCAAACCAGTTAATACCCCACTTCCTATTGGTTATAAACTGTCTTCTGAATAGAATCCTAGCATAGAAGCAGAAAAGACAGAGATGGCTTGAGTATCATATGCATCAGCAGTAAGGAGTCTTATGTTTGCCATGGTCTCCACCAGACCATACACTGCACAAGCAGTAGGAGCATCAGCAAGTACATGGCAAATTCGGGTCAAGATCATTGGACTGTGGTAAAATGGATCCTTTTGTACTTAAAGGATACTTATGATATGGCTATTCATTATAGTAGCCAAAATTTACAGTTGATTGAATTTGTTAATGCAGATTATGTAGGAGATAGTGATAGACGGAGATCTACCACTGGGTATTGTTTCTCTTTAGGCAATGGAGTAATTAGTTGGATGTCCAAGTTATAATCTATGTTGTTATTTACTACAAAAGCTTAATACATTGAAGTGACAAATGCATGCAAGGAAGGCATTTGGTTGAAGGGATTGCTTGATGAGCTAAGAATCAAACAGAAAATGATCACTATTCATTGTGATAGTCAGAGTGTGTTACATTTGGCTGTTAATCCAATGTTTCACTCTCGTACGAAACATATTGATGTCAAGCATCATTTTATTCGTGATGTAGCGGAAGATGGAGTCATCTCCTTGCAGAAGATTCACACCAACGACGATGTAGTAGATGTGTTGACGAAGCCTGTTGCGAGAGAGAAATTCATATGGTGTAGAACTTCTCTTGGGCTTACAGTCGCTAATTGATTGGCAACGGTTGGGCAAATCGGAGTTGTGAAGCCTATTCAAAAATAGTCTTCAAGTGGGTGAATGTAACAATAGAAAAATAGGGGCTAAATGCTTATGACACTCCTCCACTGCTTTAGTGTGTGTAACCACCCCTCCACTTCTTTTCACGTATGTAAGGGGAGAAAGAGAGAGATAGAGAGAAAATAGGGGAACGGTGGGAAGTTATCGTTCTCTAAGTCATTCCTCTATATTTTCTTTGCGTTTGGGATCAATGGTGTTTTTGGAGGTTAGAGATCTGTTGTAAGGGGAATCTTGGGTGTGTAATATCCCTGGGTTGTGAGAGTTGTACTGTAAAAGGGTTCGCCATTGAGAGTGCGATTCACTGTTCGTTGTTTGACGAGTTGAGGGGTGTGCGTTGTAATTTTCCTGATTATCAAAGAGAGTTTTGTGTGATTGCCCCGTCGATGTAGACAGGCCAACTTGTCCAATCATGTAAATCTACATCTCTCCATCCTTGCTTTGCTACACTTGCTCTATTTATTGTTTTTCGTCAATGTGCATAACGATTGTGTGTAAAGAATTTCGACAACAATCGATGCAAGGCTCGGTCGTGGGAGGAGGAGGAAAGCGAGGGCAATGAGACTCAGGAACATGTCTGATTGATGATGTTCCTGGTGAGCGAGGGGTTTTGGAGAGGAAAGTAGCAGTGACAAAGATTGGGAAAATGATTTCCTATTTTACAAAATAAAAATCACTTTTCCCAGTTTTACAAAGGCATTTTTTTTATCGAAAGAAATTTTCCTTGACTAAAATTTTTCGCCCTCCAAATAGCAGAAATTAGCAAAAAAGGAGGGAAAAAAGATACTGGAAAGAAAGAGAAAGAAGAGAGGATTAAAAAAAAGAAAGATAGGGGGAAGAAAAAAAGAAGGGGGGAAAATTATCCCTTCCGGGTATTCGCACTGCTGCTCTTCCACTTCATTGGGTGCTCAAACGGGTCGTGGGTTGTGTAAGAGACTTTCATGCCTAATCAAGGTCCATGCGAATTATCAAACATTTTAATCAGTAATTTTAAATTCTGCACAAGACCGGCCGGTTCTTCTTGATAGGCTTCCATCTTGTATTAGAACTTCTCTGGGAGCGGGGAAGGGGAGGGAGGCTAATGGGGGGCTTCTTCAACTTAATGATGGTGAATTTGATTTTAAACTCTTATCAACTCGACGGTTTGATCAGTTGAACGGTCCACTTGCGAACAGGAAGCACAACGGGTTCTTTGACCGATTAAAAACAGAGTTTTTTCCGCATTTTCATGAGAACGAAACCATTCTCTCGAAAAGAGAAAGCGGAAAAAACTTCAAGAAAGACCGACGCTCCATCAGCAGGCAACCCGATGTTGCTTCCTTTATGCCCGGAGAGGGGGGGTCGTAGACTGACAGCAGGAGGTTCTTAAATCAACTATCGGACTTTTGACAACCTGTAATTCACATAACCTGGAATCTCCGCAGGTGAAAGGTTGCCATTGGTGGTATCAGTGTAACCAGACGTCGGCTCCATCAGCAGGCAACCAGCGGCTGTGCTTTCCGTTTATGGCCCTGTAGCAGTCGAGACTGCACAGGGGTAACTCCCCCCTCCCCCTACCTAATTTTCACAGAGGCAGATTTTTCGCGGGCGGGCTAGTTGGAAATCCACATCACAAGGCTCAGTCAGATCAAAATGCAGTTGAATTGTCACATCAGAAGCTCCACCCTCTTATAGTATGTGTAGCCAAATTGCGATGTGCCGATAAAATTGCAGAAGGACATAAGGTTTGTGAACATAAGATCGGAGCAGTTACCTGCAAGTCCTAGAATCAAATATACTAGGCAAGCCCATCTCCTCTGGGAATGTGACTACCGTTCTTGAAGGCCCCATAACCCATCTCACTGTGTCCGATTTAATTGTCATAGCTTTCACAGCCTTCTCCTAAACATAATAAAAGGAGTTACTAATAGAGTCCTTTCCATTAAGGGGGGAAAAGATAAAGTACTATCGGAGGGCATTAGTAAATACCTCGGCTTCCTCTTCTTGGCGTTTCCTGATCTTCTGTCTCGTCTCTTCCTACTTGAATCTTGGCCCAGTAGTTTTTCCTGATTGAACCTCAGCCTGGAAAACAGGACCAATCTGATCTTAAATTCCTCATTTAAGATAGAGATGCCAAGAGTAGCGACTATGAAGATTCCTGGTCAAGCTAAACCGGAGAAAAATAGTAAAATTTAAGTAGGAGATGAAAACACAGAAGCCAACCTGAGGATTCCATAGCTGCTTTCTCCGACTGGGCATCCTACGTCTCTCAGAGCCTCACTATTCTTCAGTTGCTGGTCAACTTCAGAAAGCGTAATCATTTTGCTCTGGTGGTGGGAAATGATTTCCTCAATCATGTTTCGCCATAATAATCTTCAAGGAAAAAGTGACAGAAGATGTGAGACACAGGCAACTCACTTTTAGGTGGTGCACGAGATGTGAGTCAAACCATTTGGAAGCTTGACCATATCTGCACTGCGACCAGAGAATGTATCTTCACCCATCGCATTGTCCCGCTGACGGGTATCACGTCGTCTCCCTTTCAGAACCTGCTAAAAACTCAAGACGCGCCATCCTGTCTTTCTTCCTCTTAATTATGGGTTTCAACATCTGAAGTCGGCTCTTTCCTCTTCCAAATAATCACTCGTCTTCAAAGTCCTGCCAGATTTGGACTTTCTAGCTTCTTTAGCTGAAAGGACATTGTCCGAGAGTTCACATTATGCGGGCCCTCAAACTGTCTCTTCAACACCTCCGATAATTTCTGTTGTCTCCTTCTTCCCCTTCGTAATCCTCGTCACACTCATCATTGTCCTCGGCATTCAATCTAGGGACATTAACCTTTCTACAATCTCATAATCATCAGCTCCATCAGTCCCATCAAATGTACGTTTTTTAGGAACTCGCTTGCCTTGCGAACCGACTCACTACTGCCAGAAGAATCCGCCTTCCCCATGTTAAAACCACTAGCAGAGAAATTCTTCCACCATGGCACCCCTCGCAAGCGACTTGCTTTGTCAGAAGAAAGAGACTGAAATCTAGATGAGCCATCCTATAGAGAGAGAAAGAGAGAGAGAAAGAGACTAGTTAGCTTAACAAAGCACCATAAAATACTATTGCATGACTGTAAGTAGGGTCCATGTCAGCCACTCAATTTATTACCTCAAGCATTGCATTTTCACCAGGCCCCGTAATATCTGAAGTGCGGCAATACTTTGTTGAAGAGGACCCAACGACTGAGACACCATCTGAGGCGGCGTGGATGGTTCGAGTCATGCCTCCAACCTTGAGCTTGACTTTTTTCACTTTATTCTCATTGATCAATGGCGAATGATGAGCGGCTCCTTTGGCTACTTCACAATTAGCAGAGGCAAGAGCAAATTCACCAGATGTATTGGAATCGGTAGCACTGCGCATCTGTTCATTTCCTCCACAAGAACTATGCACTGATGCATATTGAGATTCACCAGCGTCTACCACATTATTGCATGATGCACTTGAAGCGAACTGCTTCAGATTTATCTCCTTGTGAGGATAAATACTATAATCCACATTCTTGTCAACAGAAGCTTCACTGAAGTTGTCTGGAGGCGGTGTAGAAGATGCCATGTCTATGTAATTATAACCTGGTTGCGGCTCATCATGGGGACGCCGAGAGGCATTACTTCGTTTCTTCCTTGCACCATTCCCAAATGAAGGAGCCTGCCACTTCCTTTTCCCTCCATGGCTGATGCAAGATCGTCCTAATGTATGCTTTTTTTCTAACATGAAAAAAAAAATTCGAAAATGTAGTTCAGACTGGAATCCTCAAAAGTGCAAGGACTAAACAAAAGTCAAAACATCTTTCTCTCAATAAACAAAGTATTGGACAGATAAAGCTTCTCACAATCACCTCTTACAAAACAATCCCCGCCAGACTGACATGTTAAACTATGTGGTAGGATCAGAAATGCGACAGACATCACCCATGACCATCTCTACTTTGGGAAGTAGTCTGGTTTTGGTACACCATGGTGAACCAATTAGTCGACTAGATATTCAAAAGTATCCTCAACTTTTCATTTGATCGCAACACTTCTTGTTTCAGCAAGTAGTAATGGACCTTGTTGAAGTCATGAAAGAGTTTTTACCTTCCTAGAGTTGGCTCTACCAGTAATAAATCGCTGAACCTTCACAATAATTTCAACGCAATGATAACCGGAGCCCAGAAATCTAGCTTTACGTTCTTCACTTCCATTTCGGGGAAGAATCAAGAACAAATTTTTCCAAACAAAAACACCTAATATGAAAAGAACATTTCATAGTCCACAGCTCATGAATTTCGATCAAGCCGACATAAAAAATGCATGGAGCAACGTTCAATGAGCCGACCAATTACTAAATACCAAACACAGCACAACAAGAACACCAACAACAGCAAACGAAATACTTGAAAACGTTAACCAAAACAAAGCAAAACAACGGCATACACACACCCCTGCAGAATCATTCACGAAACAGACAAACTCAAGAGGAGAAAACAGGGGAGATAGTCTGATACAACGAAAGTACAAGCCAAAATCTTCAAGTAGACATAACAACAACGTACCACCCGGATGAAGAATTTCAAGAATTAGGCTCATCCTTCACAAGGCGTGAAACTAGTAAAAACCCACGATCCATAGGCGATGAAACACCATTCAACTCAAGAGTAAACGCAGCAAGAATCTGAAGAACAAAAAGATATACCCCGCAAAGCTGGGATTTTTACCTTCTCTAGAGGAGCACTTTTAGGCCGCCATGGGGAGAAACCGGAACTGGGTCCTCGACGAAACTGGAGTTCAAGCTCAGTTAGAGAGACAAGAACCTCAATTTTAGGTTTCTGCGTTTTTGTGGGGTTCTAGGCTCTTAAATCCTAAGCCAATTGTAGAGATTTGGAATGATGAAACTCTCCTCAAAGATGGGACACTTTCGGGGGTTCTCTTTTGTTTTGTTTTTTTTTCCAAATTTTCTCTTTATTTTGGGGCGAGGGTCGATTAATCTCGTTGGGAAAATTCGACGGTAAGTATGGTACTCGTTTGCTCCCGAAGTATTGTACAATATACATTATAAACTTTCATATCATCACATGTAGTACGCGTTTTTTTTTCGAACTAATTATACAGTACAGTCATGAATTTTCCTTTTATTACGTCTCACAAATTCAGTACATTTTCCTATTAACACTTGCAATACGCACAACTTGAGGAGTTAAAAAAGTATTTCAATCTTATTTTCTTGAAGAAAATCTCTCTATCACTATTAATTGTCGTAAAAAAATTGAAAAAGGAAGAAAATGAAATTAACTAACAGTGTCCTCCGTTTTGCTCTTCCAAAAGAAAAGAACAATAATAGAATAAATATTGAATAATCAAAACTTTTTAAAAATTGATAAATATAGCCGCTTCAAAACAGAACTAAATAAGGCATTCTAAGAAATGTAAACACAAGGAAGAAACAAAAAAAAGTTATTTTTGTGTTCTTGAAATATTTTTTAGAAACACATTTGGAATATTTTTTAGAAACAATTGTGAACACTTTCTTGAACACCCGCTCTCCCTTTTGTTCTCGCACGAGCAACTCCTCCCTCCTCTCTTTCTATGCTCCCCGACCAGTCAATGTCGTTGCTCCTCTGGTGAGTTTTCGTCAGTTCTTCCTCTTCTTCCCCTTCTCGACAATTGACCGGCACTCGACACAAGGCAAGCTCGCACGAGCCCGCTCAAATTTGGGCGAGTTGGCTCGACCCAACCCCTGCCTAGATTTGGGCGGCGATGGCAGGGGTTTCTCTCATTCACCTTCTCAAGGCCTAGTGGCTCACCGCTTTCCTTTTCACCATCCTCAAGCTTGCAACCCGGAGTGACGCCACGCTAGCGCGATTGTTGTCATGGTGGCCCCCGACCTTAGTTAACCCGACAATCCGATCATCTCTTTCTTTCATGCCCTATCTTATCGTTCTCTCTCTAGATGTAGTGTGGGTGAGTCAGTTGATTCTCTGTGTTTGTTGTGTGTGTGTGTGTGTTGATTGAAACTCGGGGGATTAGAATTTGTGGCGGGATTTTGAAGCTTGGCATGTGGGTGTCAGAGTTGTCTCTCTGAATTTTGAGAGATTAAGAATGTTAAACCATGTTTCTTTAGTGGTTAGTCCTGCAGTTGGTTTCTGAGTCTCCGTGATTGTGTGAAACAAAAGGCAAGAAATGAAATGAAAAGAGGGTATCCATGAAGCAAAGGAGCTTCCATGGTTGGAAATTTGCCCACAATGGGGCGAGGCACAATTGCGCCAAGCGCTGCCCCACTTCCAGGGCAGGAACAAGGGACTTCATCCCTATCCCAACTTCTTCCCATGTCCATCGCTGGGTAGGAAAGTGATTTTCATGAACAATCCATTATTCGTGCATTTTGAAGATTGATGTACAATTTGGTGCGTAAGTGGTCATCAGTTAGATGACTAAATGGCATTGTTAGAACTAAATTGTGATATCAGTAGTTTGACATATTCATTTATACGAACGATTTTTTATGTTATGCTGCGAGTTACTTTTTGTGTGTACATTCTAGCATTTCAAACTACCTATGAGTTCCTTAACATGAGACTTGTTAATCTAATAGTCTGTAAGTTTGTTTCAAGCTACCTATGAGTTCCTAGAAATCGTTGTCGAGAACAGAAATAGATCAAAAGTTATTTTGAGAACAGAAACGTTACCATACGCAACCTTAACTGTTGAAAAACTGGATTTGCAACCTTAGATACTTAAAAAAAAACAACTAAAAGCAGCTATACAAGTCTTTGAGTCACATTCCTACTTTATTTGTGACATTGGCCCATATATTGGCATACTCAAGGGTCATGTGTTAGTTCAGGAACGATGTCGTTTGAGGATTGTGCAGGATGGACGAATGTTGTCTCGAGTGATTATGGAAAGAATTAAGGGTACATCAGTGTATATTGGGATGGATGTCGATGGATGAATGCAAATACATGATAGATTACAATCACTACCAATGCATAAATGACATGCCACCGGCCAAGGATAATGATTGGGATTGACGAAGTTCGCCACCAGGACCTAAAGGATAACCACTAGTAAAGGGTGAATGGCTTTTTGGCTCACCACCAATAAATAATATACTCTCCAAGGATAAAGAAACCTAGATAGGAATAATTCACTCTCCAAAGATATTTGAGGAAAATCTCATATTTTCTCATTTATCAAAATTGTCTTTTTACAATCGAGAAAAGCCATTCCTTCATTTATGGAGAGACTAGTACATAAGAAATAGAAGACATGGGAACTACTCAACTATAAAGATATAGGAACTAAAAAACACAATAAAGACCTAGAAACCAGAAAGCAATAAAACACCTAGAGACTTAAACTTTGACTCTTGAGACTCAAAAATACAATTAAGACTTTGAAAATCAAGCCTAAATACATTTGACCGGATGCAAAGTAATTAAACTAAGATTCTAAATATGTCCACCAGCCTCAACCAGCAAATACCATCTTAAATGATCAACATTTATCTAAGGAAATTGCTCAAAATAGTCTCCCCATAGAATGTTGTTGATTAGCTTTGAAATCAGCAATTAGTTTGGTGAGTGGTTAACTTAAAATGTAATGGGCAAGGAAGAATTAACAACTTCTTGATCAATAATTCGATTGATAGCCCCTATATTGATAACTTCATTCTTGGCCCATCGAAGCAAGTTATAACAGGAGTTTTCCTTTGCTTGAATGAACATTGGTTATACCGGATGAGTCGATGAATCAAAATTGTTCCATTGGATCGAATGCTTTAGCATCATTAGCTGGATTAATCGACAAGGACTAAGTTGAGCTTGTGAGTTGATTTATAGAGCTCGATGCTCCCGTATCACCGTCGTGCCCAACGGTTAGGGTGCGTGGAACTAGAGTGGTTAAGAGTATGGTGTACTTCTTTCCAGCTTTAAATTACTCCCAACGGGCAAGAAATAAAATCTAAAGCTGAAATTTAGTTTTTGATTTTGGACCTTGATTTTACCTGGCCACTTTTGCCAAGGTGAAGGGCACAAAAAAGGGTGCGTATGGATCCAACCATGGATAAAAAACTTTGACAACCCTCGAACTGTATAAGCTTCTCAGCCAGGGTTTTATCAACTGATTCTTCGAGTCCCTTGAAACTAGAATACTTGTGTAGCACTTTCGTTGAGATTGGAAGCCTGTCTTGTTAGATAAATTATATAAACTAACGATCCTGAAACCTTAATCATGTGACAAACTGAAATCCACTGGACTAATTTACTAAGCGGAATCATGTTTTAAAGACTTTAGTCGATGGCATGACAATTATTAGGGCTAACCAGGTATTGGCGCTTGGTATTATTTTGGTTCTGTGGGGCCAAAATTGAGAGAAATTGAGTACAACTAGTGCAAATTACTATGGGGCTAGCCATAGGTGCATGTGTGCCAAGTGTATGCTCCCTTTTGCATAAGCGCCGAGTGGCACTCATGCATAAGCCCTCAAGTTCTATAAATACCCTTGATTTTCTCTCTTCTCGCCATTTTGTTGCAAGAATCCAAGGCTCACTCATTTTCTCTTCCTCTCTCTTTTCTCTCAATTCTCTCTCTCGCGCACGCGCGCGCGCCATGTGAAGGATGAAGAAGGCGAGCTCGATTATAGTGCGGCAGCGGTTTCGTGGTGGTCTTCACTTGTAGGATTCCAAGGCGAGTATATTTCTAATTCATTAACCATCAGATTGTCAATCCTTATTGCATGTCTGGGATGTTAGTTGGGTAATCTTCTGTGAGCATTGGATTACCCAAATTTGTGAACGGATCATTGAATGGAGCGGTGACTGGTGGTTGGCCGAATAAGAGGGGTTTCGATTTTGAACTGAGGCGTGTTCGAATGCCTTGCATGTTGTCCTTTTTTCCATGAATGATGCTTGAGAGTAGGAATTGTGGTACCAGAGAATGGGTCATCGAATTAGGCATTGTACCTAGCTTGGACGAGAGAGATGGGGTTCGATTTTTGACGGATTAGTGTGTGGCGGACTTGAATGACTTGCATGTTGCTCCGATTGACACGGATGATGTCTATGAGGGAAAGATTAGTAAATTTAGTGGACGGATCGTTGAAATTGACCCGCGGATAGTGGAGATTGATAAAGGAAAGGTTCTGTTTAGCATGACAAGAGGAGAGGTTTCAGTTTTTGAGCATCAAAGTGGCTTGCATGTTGTATCTGATGCTTAAATTGGTGTCCGGTAGCTCTGGGTAGCTAGATTATGCAAGTTAATCATTAGATATGTCGACAATTTGATGCGGAATTGAAGTTCTTGCACATGTAGAGGTTCAGGCGAAGCCTTATGTGATTGTTGATGTTTCTAATAGTTAACGTGTAAGAATGATACTCACAAAGCTTTTAGCTCACTCTCATTTGTTGAACACTTTTCAAATTAGTAGATATGGCTATGGAGGTGGCATAGATGTGGTAGTTGATGGGAATTATAGCTCCAGAGGAGTTATTTTTTATATAATCCTAGTTGTATTTTGAGAAATGGATAATGCATATAACTAGTTATTTATACATATCTATAAGAGAACTAGATGTTTGTGGTATCAGTGGTATCAATTGCACTTGTATGTGAGTATATAAATGATAGGTTAGTTCAACCTATTATGTTCATACCCTTTTTTATGCGTACGTATGTTTCATGTAATGTTTTTGAATTATATGGCCAGTTGTGTTCCTTTGTCTTTTGCTTGCTCCGTGTATTATATATGTATTATCGAATTAAAGAAGACCGTGAGTAGTGATGCCTTGGGACATTACAAATCATGAACGAAATTAGTGCAAATTCAAGAATGAAATGTGAAAACGTGGCTAAATGATGACATACCTTCAGACATTGATGAAGATGATGATTATGAATGTGTAGTGTTGAACGATCGGCAAAAACGGGATGCTACTTGCAAATGTCTTCTCCGAAGCAATGGCGTGTGAACTGTTCTCTATTCTCTTAACATACATTCTAAAGGTACGTTGCTTAATAAAGAGAAAGTAATGATGTAAATAACTAACAGAAAGGGGTTTTGGCTTAGTCAACACGTTTAAAAACTGACGCTCACTCCTATAGATAACCGTCTCCCATCAAGACTGTTATTAGGCGAGGCGGTTATTATGTAAAATTAATGTGCATAATATATCACTAATGATATTGAATGTATTAAATGTTAGTATTTCATTAATGTGTGATTATATTCTAATTATTACATTCTCCCACTTGATCTCAACATTCATCAACAAAATATTGAACCAAATGCAAATTAACCTTATGTTGAAGATAGAACATATGAATCATGGTGACAAGTCCTCTTAAAACGAGTTTTATCTTTCATGTATTACAATGCACATTATCTCATCAAAATTAGTCCACATGTGATAAAATATATTAATAAATAAACCATATGTTTATTCCTGATTTACTTAATGAATAAACCTTAAATTTATTCCGGGTCAAAATGATCGTTTTTCTCATAATAACTAAATGTGCACCTTAATTGAGAAAAATATCACGACCGAAGAAGAGTTTCATAAATTCGTCCATAAGACGAAAATCATCATGACATAAACTATTCCCATCTTTACCACATGATCCTTGCATCTCATTACTGGCATGCCTTTAGTCAAGGTTCAAATAACATTATTATAGTGCTACCATGTTCTATGACCACTTTCTTTTCTTTAATACATTCTTGTATGACTAAAAATTTAATGTCATTATGCTTACTTCAACTACCACTTTTCTGGCATTTAGCCAGAAAATAGTAGACGAATTGTCACAAAATATTCTTAATGGCATGTAAATAGAATCCACAATTCCAAGCCCCGATATGAAACTATCCAATCACACACCACGCGAGGTAGCCACAAAATAAGAAATGAACTCAACCTTCATAATGGAAGTAGCAATCATACTCTGCTTCACACTACTTCATGACACGGCTCCATTGGCAAACACAAAAATGTATCCATATGTTGAATTTTGAGAATCAATGCAACCAGCGAAGTCCAAATCTAAATAACTAACTAATTCCAGGCTATCAGTTCCTGTATATATAAGCATATAACCTTGGTACCTTGCATATACCTCACAACTTTTTTTTTTTGCAGCTTTCTAGTTAGCAATATCTAAATTACTTTGATATCTTCCTAAATTTCCCATAGCAAAAACTAAGTTAGATCAGGTGCAAACCTGATCATAGATTAAGGTTTCGACAGTAGAAGCATATGAGATTTCTTCATTTGTTTCCTTTCTAAATCGTTCTTCAGGCACTAGTTTAAATTGAACCTATTACTTTGCACAATGAGTGCTATACTTGATGAATAATCTTTCATCAGAGATTGTTCTTAGACTTTATTGACATAGGTTTCTTGAGACAGTCCTAAAATGCGTCGATTGCTATCCCTATGAATTTTAATACAATGACATAAGAGGCCTCAGTCGTATCCTTCATGTTAAAACTCTTAGAGAGAAATTGTTTCCCTTTATGTAGTAACCCCTCATCATTGGTTGCAAGTAGAATGTCATCCATATATAGATCAAGAAAATAAATTTTGTTCCCATTGACTTTTTGGTATATACATTGATCCATGATACTCTTTACAAAACTAGATAAAGAGATAACTTCTTGAAACCTAAGTACCAATGGCAGGATGCTTCTTTTAAGCCCTGTATAGATTTCTTAAGCTTGCACACCAAGTGTTTACCATTACTAGAGAGGAATCCTTTTGGTTGTTTTATATAAACAACCTCCTCTGATTCTCGATTTAGGAAAACCATTTTTACATCCATTTGATACAATTCATGTCAGAATGGGTAACCAATACCAAAACAATATGGAGAGAATTTTTCCTTAGAGACAGTAGAAAAAGTCTCTGTGTAATCGATTCTTTCCTTTTGAGTGAATTACTTGGTAATGAATTTGGCCTTATATTTCTCCATGTTGCCCAATGAGTTATTCTTAATTTTGAAGATACATTTACAAGTAACGGCCTTTTAATCATTGGGCAACTCAACCTGTGACGTCCCAAAAATTCGAAATTCGAAAGTAATGAAATTCGGATTTTTGCAAAATAAGAATCAATTTTTTTCGGACGCAAATGTTAAATCAGAATCTCTTTCGATCATGCCGAAGAAAAATTCTCATTCGCGTTAAATCCAATCGTGTCCTGAATTCTTGTCATGCAAACCCGATAAATATACCGGTTCGTTGTGCGAACTTCTCATCTGGTACTAAAATTTCTAATTATGCCTTTGCCCTTGAGTTTATGCGCAAGGAACAAAAATTTTGATTGTGATTGGAGTCCTTTTTATTATTTTTTTTCCTCCCTCTCCAACCACTCTTTCGGCTGTATCCCCCCACCCCCCAACTCACTTTCTATCTGCCGTGTGAAGATTTTTCAAGGAAGAAAGAAAAGTCAACTTCCCCCACTTTCTGCCGTGACACTTCAAGAACCTTCCCCCAATCACCCATGTACTCCTCTGCCACCTTCTCCCCCTGATTTCGGCTAAGACCACTCCACCAACCCCACTCACTCTCTCTCTCCCTTCCCCTCTGATTTTCGCCCCATCATTTCTGCCGAATGGAATTTCCCATGCAAAAATCTGACTTAACAGCCACTAACTTCTGCACTCCTATTGTTGACGCGAGAAGACCTGTCTCCACGTCTTCTTTTTCTTTCATCTTCAGCTTCCTCTTCTTCTTGAATCTTCTTCCTTCGGCAAGATCTTTGCCTGTAGCTGCTCGAGCTTCTGCTCGCCTGTTGGGACTTCTGCTTTGCTCGGTCGCTTGTTCCCTCGTCTGCTGCTCGCCTGGGCCGCTCACTGTTGCTTCCTCTCAGCCGCCGTTGGATCTGTTGCTGCTCGTGCTTCCCCTCGGCCACTGGGAGTTGCTGTAGCTCGTGTCCCTTTTGCTGTTGCATCTCTTCTTCCTTTGCTGCTTATCCGTGCTGCTGTTGCTGGAAGTTGTTGCTGCTGCTGCGCGTTTTCCTATTGCTTGCTGCTGCTCATTCGATCTGAACCCGTCGTTCTCATCGTGTCATCGTCGCCACTCGCCGGAGTTCGCCGCCACCAGTCGGACTAGCCGACGATTGTGAGTCGACCTCTAATCCTTGGCTAAGGCATTTATTGTGTTCGAGATTAAATTAGTTGATTAACTATTTTAATTAGAAACTCAAGTAGTCTAATTGTGGCTGGATTAACTAGAGACTAGGTTTAGGTTAAATAGCCACGATTAAATAGTTAGACCTAGTACCAAAGTAGTCGACGGCTAGTCGAAAATTAGTTTGACTGATTAACTAAATTTATGATCGTGAGCGAGTGATGGACTAGAGCCGAGCGACCAATGAATTGTTTTGACTGATTGCTTGGTAGTCCGTAGTCCTTGGTGATTGTTTGTTTAAATAATTAGAATTGTTATGGGATTTTCGTGGCCGATTACTTGGGGGTCGAGATCAACATGGGACTGCCCAATAATTGGAGTGATTTATGTTCGACCGAATTGGTGTTCGTTTGGAAAATTGAAAATTAACTGATTTTTATAATTCGAGAAGGTGGTCACATAAGGGTTTTAAAATCCATGCCAGTCATACGGTTATGCCAGTCGTACGGTATTATCATAATAATTCCATGTCGTACCAGTCAGACGAATCTTACGGACTATTGAGAGATACTGCCAGTCGTAGTACTCTGTCATACCAGTCGTGTGCTGTATTTCCTGATAGAAACGTGTCGTGTCAGTCGTACGAATCTTACGGACTATCAGAAGACACTGCCAGTCGTAGTGTAAAGTCACATCAGTCGCGTGCAATGAACCTTGTGACCACCAATAAAATGATTTCAATAGAAGACTTGAATTGATTGGTATTTTATAAAAATCTTGGTCGATGTGGGACTTTATTAATTGGATGCCTGAGCGAATGATCTTTCTATCGGGCTTAGGCGTTGATTCACTGAGATTTATTTCTCACCCCGTCGTGGTTACCATTTTTCAGGTTTAAATTGAAGATGGGGGCGATGAAGTAGTAGCCCTCTTTTGGGAGTAGATGGTTAGCTAACCTTTTTTTGACCCACTTATCTTTTTACCGGTCTTAGAGAGCCAACCCGAAGAATGGGGTTATATTTATGTTGTGTAGCTCCGTAGGGTTAGCAATTCCTCTGCTCGTTATTGTACTAAAAATATTTGGTTACATGAATGGACGTCTTGCTTTTCTATCCCTGCATGTTTAATTGTCTGGGAGTTTTAAAACGTTTTCGCATGCGTAAGAAATTTTGGTATGGACATAACATGCCTAGGACTCTATTCTTTCCGACCTGAGGCGTTTTTTGGTAGGGATTGCTCGTGATCGAGGATTGGGGTGTGACATCCCTGCCAAGGTGGTATGAGAGCGAAGTCAGCCTGATCCACTTGGTCATGGCCCTGGAGTGATAAGGTGCGATGAGTTTTGGGATAGTTAGTAGGATGAAAACCCAGTACATGTAATTGCCATGTCAGTTTTGAATTGTAGTTGTAGTATGAAGTTTTTATACGTTGCTTTTGGTGAGCAGGAGTCCATAAGCAATGTAGGATGAGCAACCGCATCCCCAGAGTGCCTAAGAGAAAGGTAGCCCGAGAGGATCCCAGGATGGGCGGGATCCTGCAGGCATGGGAAACCCTAGAAGATATAGTAGGGCAGCAAGTAAGGAACCAAGCTACCGTTGCTGAGGCCACCCTTTATGATGACCCGTCGGTTGGAAAACGAGAATGGTGGTCAAACCAATGCATAAGCTTGTGGAGCAGTTTCTGAAGTTGAAGCTGCCAAAATTTTCAGGGATAGGTGACCATGAAGCTGCTACCACTCGGGTTGAGGAGTTAGAGAAGGCGTTCACCCTGCTGAGGTGTGTGGACGAGGATAAGGTTACTTTGGCCGTCTACCAATTACAGGGAAATGCAAACTCTTAGTGGAGAGCCTCCAAGGATAGGGTCTTTCTCGAAGGTACGTCCCAACGTAGGATCCCTTCGTCAAAGCATTTAATGTCAAAATTTTCTCCGACACGGCGAGGGAACAGAAGATGGAGGAGTTCCTTCACCTGCGCCAAGGCCGGCTGTTAATAGATCAGTATGAGGCCAGATTTGCTGAGCTATCCAAATATGCACCAAGAATGGTGGAAGGCCCTGTTGATAGGGCAAAAAAGTTTAGAGATGGGCTAAAACCCAAGTTGAAGAGCGTGCTAGTACCCTTAAATTTGAAGGACTACAACGAGCTATATGAAATGGCCCAGATGGTGGAGTGAGACTTGGTAGAAAGGGCCGCCGCATCTGGATCGCGGTTTGTGCCCTCGGGCCGAAACAATGATCGATTTGGGAAGAGACCGATATTTGGAGGGAGGCACCATATTCCGCCAAACCGGAAAGGTAACATTAGTAAGTCGGTGCCCAATCAAAGTGATGTTTGTTTGCCACTTGTGCCGGCAGAGACATAGACCTGGTCCGTGCCAGTTCTGAAGTGGAGCGTGTTTTCAATGTGGCCAACATAGCCATCAGGTGAGGGACTGTCCCTAGAGACAACAGTTCAGGCCTCAGCAAGGAGGACAGCCTAGAAAGAATGCACCGCAAAATTTCAGAATCGACCTCAGGCACAAGAAAGGGTGTTTGCTATCACCGGAGAGGAGGCGAAGGATTCGCCAATTGTCACAGGTACGGTCCTCTTACATGACCAAGTTGCTTATGTTCTGTTTGATCATGGTGCTACCCATTCGTTTGTGGTTAAACAATTTGTTGAACCTGCTAGGTTGAGTCCGATATTATTAGGTATTGTGTTTAGGATTTCTACGTTATTAAAAGATAGCGTAGTGGCTACAGTAGGTTGCCCTGACTATGAGCTAGTTATAAGTGGTAATAAGGATAGAATAGACCTAATTGTGCTGGAGATATTTGATTTTGACGTGATTGTTGGAATGGGTTGGCTGACAAAGTTAAGAGCCACGGTAAACTGCTACTGTAAGATAATTCAGTTTAGTCCTCCGGATATGACTGACTTTGAATTTGTGGGTAATCAAGGAGGAACCTCGACTGTAGTGATTTCGTCGCTGGAGGTGACTCACCTGTTAGAAAGTGGCTGCCAAGGTTACCTGGCAACTATAGGAGATGCGTCCGTTGGGGAGTCTAGATTGGAGGATATTGCCATTGTGCGCGAGTCTTCTGATGTTTTTCCACAAGAGTTGCAGGGATTACCTCCTGAAAGAGAAATAGAGTTCGTTATTGAACTAGCCCCCGGGATGGAGCCGATATCTAAGGCACCGTATAGAATGGCGTTGTCAGAACTTATGGAGCTTAAGGTGCAAATACAGGAGTTGCTAGATAAAGGATTTATCTGCCCCAATGTGTCACTATGGGGAGCACCTGTATTATTCGTGAAGAAGAAAGACGGTTCATTGAGGTTATGTATCAACTGTAAGCAATTAAACCAGGTGACGATAAAGAACAAGTACCCACTGCCGAGGATCGACGATTTGTTTGACCAATTGCAAGGAGCTTCGGTCTTTTCTAAGATTGATCTGCGGACGAGATACCACCAACTGAGAATAGAAAAGGAAGATATCCCGAAGACGGCATTCAGGATGTGCTATGGATACTATGAGTTCACTATGATACCGTTTGACCTGACGAATGCTCCTGCAGCCTTCATGGACTTGATGAATAGAATATTTAAGGAGTTCTTGGATAGGTTTGTCATTGTATTCATAGATGACATTCTGGTGTACTCAAGGAGCCTACAGGATCACGAACAACATTTGAGGGAAATTTTGGAAACCCTCAGGGTGCACCAATTATACGCCAAGTTTAGCAAGTGCGAGTTTGGTTAACTCGTGTAGCATTCCTAGGCCATGTAGTCTCTGGTGAAGGAATGCAGTAGACCCATTGAAGATCAAAGTAGTCGTGGATTGGCCAAGACCCATGACAGTGATAGAAGTTCGAAGCTTTTTGGGTTTGGCAGGTTATTATAGACGCTTTGTGAAAAGGTTCTCTACATTGGCGATGCCTTTGACGCACCTGTTGAAGAAAAATGAGAAGTTTGAATGGACCGACAAGTGTGAGAGTAGTTTTCAAGAACTTAAGCACAGACTAACTACTGCTCCTATCTTAACAATTCCATTTAGTCCATGAGTTTCGAGATTTATAGTGATACGCCATTCAAAGGCTTGGGTTGCGTTCTGATGCAACATGGGAAGGTAGTGGTGTATGCATCTCGCCAGTTGAGGCCTCATGAGGCGAATTACTTGACACATGACTTGGAGTTGACTGCAATTATTTTTGCGTTGAAATTTGGAGGCACTATCTGATTGGAGAAAAATTCCATGTGTACACTGATCACCAAAACCAAGTATCTATTCTTGCGGAAAGAGTTGAACATGAGGCAACGACATTGGATGGAGCTTCTGAAGGATTACAATTGTGAAATCTTGTATCTGGATAAGGCAAATAAAATTGCAAATGCTCTGAGTCAAAAGTCAGCAATTGCCCAAATGATGGTAAGAGAGTGGCTTCATTTGGAGGAAGTACGAGACTCAGATTTTAAATTGGAAGTGAGTCGTCTGTCGAATCTCATAGCTACATTGAGGATTGAGCCAGAAGTGCAAGTTAAGATTAAGGCCCTACAAATGACAAACCCTGCAATCCAAAAGATCCTGCAAGAAGACTTAGCCAAGAGGAGAGCTGACTTTCAAGTAATCGAGGATGGGATACTTTGGTTTCGAGGACAGTTGTGCGTACCTACAGATGAAGGTCTAAGGGAAGAAATTTTATCAGGAGCACACCGTAGCAGTTATAGCATTCATCCTAGTAGCACGAAGGTGTACCAGAATTTGAAGCAACGTTACTGGTGGAATGGGATGAAAGCTGACATAGCCAAGCATGTGGCTAAGTGTTTGACTTGCCAGCAGGTCAAGGCTCAGCACTGTAAGCCTGGTGGATTGCTGCAGCCATTGAAAATCCCTGAGTGGAAGTGGAAGCATATCACGATGGACTTCGTGATGGGATTGCCAATGAGTCAGAGGAGACGTGACTCAATCTGGGTTGTGGTTGACAGATTGACGAAGTCAGCACATTTCATTCCTGTGATGAAGGACTTTGCATTGGATAGATATGCCGAACTCTATGTGAGACACATCGTGAGATTTCATAGAGTACCAGTGACGTTCACTTCAGATCGTGATCTCAAGTTCACTGCTACATTTTGGAAGAGCCTGCAGATTGCTCTGGGAACGAAACTGCAATTTGGTACAGCCTATCACCCACAGACGGATGGTCCATCTGAGAGGACAATTCAGACTCTCGAGGACATGTTGCGAGCTTGTGTCCTGGACTTTAAGGGTAGGTGGGAGGAACAACTGTATCTGGTTGAATTTGCGTACAACAACAGCTACAAGCAGAGTATCAGAATGGAACCATTTGAAGCACTTTATGGTAGAGCTTGTAGAGCACCCTTGTGTTGGGACAAAGTGGGCGAAAGAAGGATTACTAGACCTGAGTTGGTACAGCAGTCGGTGGAAGCTGTCAGGTAATCAGAGACAGGCTTAGGACAATGCAATCATGTGTTCCTGAAGATGTCACCGATGAGAGGAACGTCCCGTTTTGGTAAAAAGGGAAAGTTGAGCCCGTGGTATGTAGGGCCATTTGAAATCCTCGAGTGGATCGGGACTTTGGCATATCGCCTCCCGTTGCTGCCAAGACTTGCACAAGTACACAATGTCTTCCATGTATCGATGCTGAGGAAGTATGAGCCTGACCCAGCTCATGTGTTTGAGCTTCGAAGAAATCGAGTTGGATGAGCGAGCATCGTATGTGGAGCGTCCTGTGAGGATCATAGATAGGAAGGAGCAAGTACTTCGACGCAGGACGATTCCGTTGGTCAAGGTAGTTTGGCAACACCACGGAACAGAAGGGGCAACTTGGAAAAGTGAGGAAGTCATGAAGGAACTGCATCCTTTTCTATTTGAAGAATTGTAACTGCAGTCTAATTTTGAGAACAAAATTTCTTAAGGTGGGGAGAGTTGTGGTAATGAATTCAGATTTTTGCAGAATAAGAATCAATTTTTTTTTCGGATGCGAATGTTAAATCAGAATCTCGTTCGATCATGCCGAAGAAAAATTCTCATTCGCGTCGAATCCAATCGTGTCCAAATTCTTGTCACGCAAACCCGATAAATATACCCATTCGTTGTACGAACTTCTCATCTGGTACTAAAATTTCTAATTATGCCTTTGCCCTTGAGTTTATGCGCAAGGAACAAAAATTTTAATTGTGATTGGAGTCCTTTTTATTATTATTTTTCCTCCCCTCTCAAACCACTCTTTCGGCTGTACCCCCCCCCCCCCAACCACCAACTCACTTTCTATTTGCCGTGTGAAGATTTTTCAAGGAAAAAAGAAAAGTCAACTTCCCCCACTTTCTACCGTGACACTTCAAGAACCTTCCCCCAATCACCCACGTGCACTCCTCTGCCACCTTCCCCCTCTGATTTCGGCTAAGACCACCCCACTAACCCCACTCACTCTCTCTGTCCCTTCCCCTCTGATTTTCGCCCTATCATTTCTGCTGAATGGGATTTCCCATGTAAAAATCTGACTTGGACAGCCACTAACTTCTGCACTCCTACTGTTGATGAGAGAAGACTTGTCCTCTACGTCTTCTTTTTCTTTCATCTTCAGCTTCCTCTTCTTCTTGGAGTCTTCTTCCTTCGACAAGATCTTCGCCTGCAGTTGCTCAAGCTTTTGCTTGCCTACTGGAACTTCTGCTCTGCTCAGCCGCTTGTTCCCTCATCTGCTGCTCGCCTGAGCGGCTCACTGTTACTTCCTCTTGGCCGTTGTTGGATCTGCTGCTGCTCGTGCTTCCCCTCGGCCACTAGGAGTTGCTGTAGCTCGTGTCCCTTTCACTACTGCATGTCTTCTTCCTCTACTGCTTGTCCGTGCTGCCGTTGCTGGAAGTTGCTGTTGCTACTACATTTTTCCACTGCTTGTTACTGCTCCTTGGATCTAAACTTGTCGTTCTCGTCGTGTCACCGTCGCCGCTCGCCGGAGTTCGCCGCTGTCGGTTGGACTAGCCAACGATTGTGAGTCAGTCTCTAATCCTTGGCTAAGGTGTTTATTGCGTTCGAAATTAAATTAGTTAATTAATTATTTTAATTAAAAATTCAAGTAGCCTAATCGTGGCCAGATTAGCTAGAGACTGGGTTTAGGTTAAATGGCCACAATTAAATAAGTTAGACCGAGTACCGAAGTAGTCGGCAGCTAGTCGAAAATTAGATTGACTGATTAACTAAATTTGTGATCACGAGCGAGTGATGGACTAGAGCCGAGCGACCGATGAATTGTTTGACTGACTGATTGGTAGTGCGATAGTCCTTGGTGATTGTTTGTTTAAATAATTGAAATTGTTATGGGATTTTCGTGGCCAATTGCTTAGGGGTCGAGATCGATATGGGACTGCCCTATAATTAGAGTGATTTATGTTCGACCGAATAATAAATTGATTATTCGCGTTCGTTTGGAAAATTGAAAATTGGCTGATTTTTATAATTCAAGAAGGTGGTCACATAAGGGTTTTAAAATCCATGCCAGTTGTACGATCCGTGCTTGTCTTACGGTATTATCATGATAGTTCCGTGTCGTGCCAGTCGTATGAATCTTACGGATTATCGAGAGACACTGCCAGTCGTAGTGCTCTGTCACACCAGTCGTGTGTTGTATTTCCTAATAGAAACATGTCGTACCAGTCGTACGAATCTTACGGACTATCAGAAGACACTGTTAGTCGTAGTGTAAGTTACACCAATCGTGTGCAATGAACTTTGTGACCACCAATAAAATGATTTCAATAGAAGACTTGAATTGACTCGTATTTTTATGAAAATCTTGGTCGATGTGGGACTTTATTAATTGGACGCTTGAGTGAATGATCTTCTTATCTGGGCTTAGGCTTTGATTCACTGAGATTTATTTCTCACCCCGTCGTGGTTATCATTTTTCAGGTCCAAAGTGAAGATGGGGGCGATGGAGTAGTAGCCCTCTTTTGGGAGTAGATGGCTAGCTAATCTTTTTTTGACCCCCTATCTTTTTGCCGGTCTTAGGGAGCCACCATGAAGAATGGGGTTATATTTATGTTGTGTAGCTTCGTAGGGTTAGCAATCCTCTACTCGTTATTGTATTGAAATATTTGGTTAATGAATGGACGTCCTGCTTTTCTATCCATGCATGTTAATTGTCTGGGAGTTTAAAATGTTTCCACATGCGTAAGAAATTTTGGTATAGTTGTTAACGTGCCTAAGACGCTCTTCTTTCTGACATGAGGTGTTTTGGTAGGGATGGCTCGTGCTCAAGGATCGGGCGTGACACAACCAAATCGCAGATTGCGTTACATGCCATAGAACTCACCTCTTTCTTTATGGTATTGTATTGCAAATTGGAATTGCCACAACTCATGGCTTGCAAAAATGTTTTAGGATCATTCTCAGCTTCAATATTATAGTCAAATTCATGCAGATACACAATGTAGTGACTAGGATTGCTGATTTCTTCATTCTAATAGATCTCTTTAATGTAGCATCAACATTCTCATGAGGAGTGTGTTGTTCAATAGTTTCTAGTAATTGTTGGACAATTGGATTATAGGATCAGTATTAGCAGGTTGGGAAGCTTTAATGATTGGTTTGTTCAACAATGGCTTGAATTATATGGCATTATGAATAACAATCAATCTAGTACTCAAAGTGGAAGGACGAGCATTTGAATGATCTTTCTCATGAATAAGGTTTTGAAATCGATCACTCACACTAATCAAGTCATTTTCAAGAAACTTCGCATTTCTTGATTCTATAACCTAGTATATGAAATGGACAATAAAATCTGTATCCTTGAATTTTCGACTTATCCAATGAAACACCCACTTATAGTCCTTGGATTTAACTTCTTTTCTTGGGATTGTAGACTCTCACTTTCAAATGAGCATCTCCAAATGCATACATTTTGCAAATCGATTTCTAACCTTTAAATAACTCAAAAGGTGTTTTTTGGAACAATTTTAGTCGAAACTCGGCTCAATATATACACTGCTATCTTAAGAGCTTAGTCCACATGGACCTAGGAAGTTTGGAGTTGCTAAGCATAATCTGCTTCATATTCAATAAAGTTCAATTTTTCTTTCTGGTACACCATTTTGTTCTAGAGAAATAGGCATGGTGTATTAGGTAATTATCCCATGCTCTTGAAGAAACTTCGCAAATGGACTAGGTACTTGTCCATCTTCAGTGTATCCACCATATTATTCCCCACCTCTATCTAATATCACTATCTTAATTTGCTTATCACATTATTTCTCTACTTCAGCGTTAATACTTTAAGAAATCTAATGTTTTGTGCTTCTTATGAAGCAAGTAGAGATACATAAAAATGAGTAATCATTTTATAAAGGTGAGGAAATATTCTGACTACGTAAGTCCATCTCTAGACAATGGATGTCTATATGTATGATTTCTAATATGTTGTACTCCTCTTGCACCTATTTTTGACTACATGGTTTGCTTTTCCTTTATGCAGTCCACACAACGGTCATAATCAGTAAAACTCAAGTATTGAATACTCTATCATTTATAATTGCTTAATTCTATGTATGGAGATATCTCTCATCTCCGGTGCCACAACAAAGAGGAATCTTCATTCACAACACGTCGTTTTATACTAGCATATAATGAACATGCATTGCATTATAATATGCATTTTCTTGCAAATTAATTTGAGAAAGACCTCAAACAAACTACCATTCACAACATTTTGGATATAATGACAAACTTAAGGCCGAATTTGAAGTTAAAGGAATAATTAACAGTACAAGTCTTGAAGTTGAATCAAGTTTCTGGATAGACTTGGTACGTAAACATCCTTTTCAATTAAAACAAACACTATTGAAAACTATCTTCATATCTTATGGCCTCTACGTGCGAACGCATCTTGTTTCCTGAATAGATGCATTATTCATTTTCCATTGTTTTGTGATTTAAAAACCCTATAAGGAATTCGAAATGTGGATTAGATATCCGAATCAATCCACCAAGTGTTTTGACTCACATCAGCCATATTAGATTCATAACAACACAAAAAATTGGATTACCTTTCTATTGCTAAGCCTTAATTGTTGACAATCCTTCTTAAAATACCCCTTCCTTTATAGAGGAAGCATATGGATTCTTCTTAATGTCAACTTTGGGAGGCACTTTTCCTTTGCCTTATACTTGCCTTGCCCTTATGCTTTCCTTGCGTTGCCAATGAGACTTCTTCCCGCTTTCAAGAGTAGTCTTTCTCCCTCTTGAACACACATAGCCATGAGCTCATTATTGACCATTTATTGTGATGTGTGTTATAACACATTTTGAAAGCTGTATACTATCATGGAAGAGTGTTCATAATGTAATATACGTATATTACATTATGAACACTCTTCCATGATAGTATACAGCTTTCAAAATGTGTTATAACACACATCACAATAAATGGTCATTATGAGCTCATGGCTATGTGTTTTCAAGAGGGAGAAGACTACTCTTGAAGCGGGAAGAAGTGCTCATTTGGCACGCAAGGAAAGCATAAGGGCAAGCAAGTATAAGGAAAGGGAAAAGTGCCTCCCAAAGTTGACATTAGAATGAATCCATATGCTTCCTCTATAAGGAAGGGTATTTTAAGAAGGATTGTCAACAATTAAGGCTTAGCTCAATTAGAAAGTAATCCAATTTTTGTTGTTTGTTATGAATCTAATATGGCTGATGTGAGTCAAACACTTGGTGGATTTGATTCTGATACTAATCCACATTCGAATTCTTATAGGGTTTTTAAAATCACAAAAACCATTGGAAATGATATGCATCTATTCAGGAAACAAGATGCGTTCGCACTAGGAGGCCATTAAGATATGAAGATTATTTCAATAGTGTTTGTTTTTAATTTTGAAGGATTGTTTACGTACCAAGTCTATCCAGAAACTTGATTCAACTTCAAGACTTGTACTGTTTATTATTCCTTTAACTTTCAATTCGGCCTTAAGTTTGTCATTTATATCCAATTGTTGTGAATGGTAGTTTGTTTTGATGGTCTTTCTCAATTAATTTGCAAGAAAATGCATATTATAATGCAATGCATGTTCATTATAATGCTAGTATAAACGACGTGTTGTGAATGAAGAGTCCTCTTGTTGTGGCACCGGAGATTGAGAATCTCCATACATAGAATTAAGCAATTATAAATGATAGAGTATTCAATACTTTGAGTTTTACTGATTATGACCGTTGTGTGGACTGCATAAAGGAAAGCAACCATGTAGTCAAAATAGGTGCCAATAGGAGTACACATATTAGAAATCATACATATATACATCCATTGTCTAGAGATGGACTTACGTAGTCAGAATTATTTCCTCACCTTTATAAATGATTACTCATTTTTATGTATCTCTACTTGCTTCATAAGAAGCACAAAACATTAGATTTCTTTAAGTATTAACGCTGAAGTAGAGAAATAATGTGATAAGCAAATTAAGATAGTGATATTAGATAGAGGTGGGGATATAATGGTTGATACACTGAAGATGGACAAGTACCTAGTCCATTTGCGAAGTTTCTTAAGAGCATGGATAATTACCTAATACACCATGCCTATTTCTCTAGAACAAAATGGTGTACCAGAAAGAAAAATTGAACTTTATTGAATATGAAGCAGATTATGCTTAGCAACTCCAAACTTCCTAGGTCCTGTGGACTAAAGCTCTTAAGATAGCAGTGTATATATTGAGCCGAGTTTCGACTAAAATTGTTCCAAACACCTTTTGAGTTATTTAAAGGTTAGAAATCGATTTGCAAAATGTATGCATTTGGAGATGCTCATTTGAAGTGAGAGTCTACAATCCACAAGAAAAGAAGTTAAATCCAAGGACTATAAGTGGGTGTTTCATTGGATAAGTCGAAAATTCCAAGGGATACAGATTTTATTGTCCATTTCATATACTAGGTTATAGAATCAAGAAATGCGAAGTTTCTTGAAAATGACTTGATTAGTGTGAGTGATCGATTTCAACCTTATTCATGAGAAAGATCATTCAATGCTCGTCCTTCCACTTTGAGTACTAGATTGATTGTTATTCATAATGCCATATAATTCAAGCCATTGTTGAACACCAATCATTAAAGCTTCCAACCTGCTAATACTGATCCTATATATCCAATTGTCCAACAATTACTAGAAACTATTGAACAACACACTCCTCATGAGAATGTTGATGCTACATTAAAGAGATCTATTAGAATGAAGAAATCAGCAATCCTAGTCACTACATTGTGTATCTGCATGAATTTGACTATAATATTGAAGCTGAGAATGATCCTAAAACATTTTTGCAAGCCATGAGTTGTGGCAATTCCAATTTGCAATACAATACCATAAAGAAAGAGGTGAGTTCTATGGCATGTAACGCAATCTGCGATTTGGTTGTGTCACGCCCCGATCCTTGAGCACGAGCCATCCCTACCAAAACACCTCATGTCAGAAAGAAGAGCGTCTTAGGCACGTTAACAACTATACCAAAATTTCTTACGCATGTGGAAACATTTTAAACTCCCAGACAATTAACATGCATGGATAGAAAAGCAGGACGTCCATTCATTAACCAAATATTTTCAATACAATAACGAGTAGAGGATTGCTACCCTACGAAGCTACACAACATAAATATAACCCCATTCTTCATGGTGGCTCCCTAAGACCGGCAAAAAGATAGGTGGGTCAAAAAAAGATTAGCTAGCCATCTACTCCCAAAAGAGGGCTACTACTCCATCGCCCCCATCTCACTTTGGACCTGAAAAATGAAACCACGACGGGGTGAGAAATAAATCTCAGTGAATCAAAGCCTAAGCCCAGATAAGAAGATCATTCACTCAAGCGTCCAATTAATAAAGTCCCACATCGACCAAGATTTTCATAAAAATACGAGTCAATTCAAGTCTTCTATTGAAATCATTTTATTGGTGGTCACAAAGTTCATTGCACACGATTGGTGTAACTTTACACTACGACTAACAGTGTCTTCTGATAGTCCGTAGATTCGTACGACTGGTACGACATGTTTCTATTAGGAAATACAACACACGACTGGTGTGACAGAGCACTACGACTGGCAGTGTCTCTCGATAATCCGTAAGATTCATACGACTGGCACGACACGGAACTATCATGATAATACCGTAAGACAAGCACGGATCGTACAACTGGCATGGATTTTAAAACCCTTATGTGACCACCTTCTTGAATTATAAAATCAGCCAATTTTCAATTTTCCAAACGAACGCGAATAATCAATTTATTATTCGGTCGAACATAAATCACTCTAATTATAGGGCAGTCCCATATCGATCTCGACCCCTAAGCAATTGGCCACGAAAATCCCATAACAATTTCAATTATTTAAACAAACAATCACCAAGGACTATCGCACTACCAATCAGTCAGTCAAACAATTCATCGGTCGCTCGGCTCTAGTCCATCACTCGCTCGTGATCACAAATTTAGTTAATCAGTCAATCTAATTTTCGACTAGCTGCCGACTACTTCGGTACTCGGTCTAACTTATTTAATTGTGGCCATTTAACCTAAACCCAGTCTCTAGCTAATCTGGCCACGATTAGGCTACTTGAATTTTTAATTAAAATAATTAATTAACTAATTTAATTTCGAACGCAATAAACACCTTAGCCAAGGATTAGAGACTGACTCACAATCGTTGGCTAGTCCAACCGACAGCGGCGAACTCCGGCGAGCGGCGACGGTGACACGACGAGAACGACAAGTTTAGATCCAAGGAGCAGTAACAAGCAGTGGAAAAATGTAGTAGCAACAGCAACTTCCAGCAACGGCAGCACGGACAAGCAGTAGAGGAAGAAGACATGCAGTAGTGAAAGGGACACGAGCTACAGCAACTCCTAGTGGCCGAGGGGAAGCACGAGCAGCAGCAGATCCAACAACGGCCAAGAGGAAGTAACAGTGAGCCGCTCAGGCGAGCAGCAGATGAGGGAACAAGCGGCTGAGCAGAGCAGAAGTTCCAGTAGGCAAGCAAAAGCTTGAGCAACTGCAGGCGAAGATCTTGTCGAAGGAAGAAGACTCCAAGAAGAAGAGGAAGCTGAAGATGAAAGAAAAAGAAGACGTAGAGGACAAGTCTTCTCTCATCAACAGTAGGAGTGCAGAAGTTAGTGGCTGTCCAAGTCAGATTTTTACATGGGAAATCCCATTCAGCAGAAATGATAGGGCGAAAATCAGAGGGGAAGGGACAGAGAGAGTGAGTGGGGTTAGTGGGGTGGTCTTAGCCGAAATCAGAGGGGGAAGGTGGCAGAGGAGTGCACGTGGGTGATTGGGGGAAGGTTCTTGAAGTGTCACGGTAGAAAGTGGGGGAAGTTGACTTTTCTTTTTTCCTTGAAAAATCTTCACACGGCAAATAGAAAGTGAGTTGGTGGTTGGGGGGGGGGGGGTACAGCCGAAAGAGTGGTTTGAGAGGGGAGGAAAAATAATAATAAAAAGGACTCCAATCACAATTAAAATTTTTGTTCCTTGCGCATAAACTCAAGGGCAAAGGCATAATTAGAAATTTTAGTACCAGATGAGAAGTTCGTACAACGAATGGGTATATTTATCGGGTTTGCGTGACAAGAATTTGGACACGATTGGATTCGACGCGAATGAGAATTTTTCTTCGGCATGATCGAACGAGATTCTGATTTAACATTCGCATCCGAAAAAAAAATTGATTCTTATTCTGCAAAAATCTGAATTTCATTACCACAACTCTCCCCACCTTAAGAAATTTTGTTCTCAAAATTAGACTGCAGTTACAATTCTTCAAATAGAAAAGGATGCAGTTCCTTCATGACTTCCTCACTTTTCCAAGTTGCCCCTTCTGTTCCGTGGTGTTGCCAAACTACCTTGACCAACGGAATCGTCCTGCGTCGAAGTACTTGCTCCTTCCTATCTATGATCCTCACAGGACGCTCCACATACGATGCTCGCTCATCCAACTCGATTTCTTCGAAGCTCAACACATGAGCTGGGTCAGGCTCATACTTCCTCAGCATCGATACATGGAAGACATTGTGTACTTGTGCAAGTCTTGGCAGCAACGGGAGGCGATATGCCAAAGTCCCGATCCACTCGAGGATTTCAAATGGCCCTACATACCACGGGCTCAACTTTCCCTTTTTACCAAAACGGGACGTTCCTCTCATCGGTGACATCTTCAGGAACACATGATTGCATTGTCCTAAGCCTGTCTCTGATTACCTTGACAGCTTCCACCGACTGCTGTACCAACTCAGGTCTAGTAATCCTTCTTTCGCCCACTTTGTCCCAACACAAGGGTGCTCTACAAGCTCTACCATAAAGTGCTTCAAATGGTTCCATTCTGATACTCTGCTTGTAGCTGTTGTTGTACGCAAATTCAACCAGATACAGTTGTTCCTCCCACCTACCCTTAAAGTCCAGGACACAAGCTCGCAACATGTCCTCGAGAGTCTGAATTGTCCTCTCAGATGGACCATCCGTCTGTGGGTGATAGGCTGTACCAAATTGCAGTTTCGTTCCCAGAGCAATCTGCAGGCTCTTCCAAAATGTAGCAGTGAACTTGAGATCACGATCTGAAGTGAACGTCACTGGTACTCTATGAAATCTCACGATGTGTCTCACATAGAGTTCGGCATATCTATCCAATGCAAAGTCCTTCATCACAGGAATGAAATGTGCTGACTTCGTCAATCTGTCAACCACAACCCAGATTGAGTCACGTCTCCTCTGACTCATTGGCAATCCCATCACGAAGTCCATCGTGATATGCTTCCACTTCCACTCAGGGATTTTCAATGGCTGCAGCAATCCACCAGGCTTACAGTGCTGAGCCTTGACCTGCTGGCAAGTCAAACACTTAGCCACATGCTTGGCTATGTCAGCTTTCATCCCATTCCACCAGTAACGTTGCTTCAAATTCTGGTACACCTTCGTGCTACTAGGATGAATGCTATAACTGCTACGGTGTGCTCCTGATAAAATTTCTTCCCTTAGACCTTCATCTGTAGGTACGCACAACTGTCCTCGAAACCAAAGTATCCCATCCTCGATTACTTGAAAGTCAGCTCTCCTCTTGGCTAAGTCTTCTTGCAGGATCTTTTGGATTGCAGGGTTTGTCATTTGTAGGGCCTTAATCTTAACTTGCACTTCTGGCTCAATCCTCAATGTAGCTATGAGATTCGACAGACGACTCACTTCCAATTTAAAATCTGAGTCTCGTACTTCCTCCAAATGAAGCCACTCTCTTACCATCATTTGGGCAATTGCTGACTTTTGACTCAGAGCATTTGCAATTTTATTTGCCTTATCCAGATACAAGATTTCACAATTGTAATCCTTCAGAAGCTCCATCCAATGTCGTTGCCTCATGTTCAACTCTTTCCGCAAGAATAGATACTTGAGGTTTTGGTGATCAGTGTACACATGGAATTTTTCTCCAATCAGATAGTGCCTCCAATTTTCAACGCAAAAATAATTGCAGTCAACTCCAAGTCATGTGTCAAGTAATTCGCCTCATGAGGCCTCAACTGGCGAGATGCATACACCACTACCTTCCCATGTTGCATCAGAACGCAACCCAAGCCTTTGAATGGCGTATCACTATAAATCTCGAAACCTCATGGACTAAATGGAATTGTTAAGATAGGAGCAGTAGTTAGTCTGTGCTTAAGTTCTTGAAAACTACTCTCACACTTGTCGGTCCATTCAAACTTCTCATTTTTCTTCAACAGGTGCGTCAAAGGCATCGCCAATGTAGAGAACCTTTTCACAAAGCGTCTATAATAACCTGCCAAACCCAAAAGCTTCGAACTTCTATCACTGTCATGGGTCTTGGCCAATCCACGACTACTTTGATCTTCAATGGGTCTACTGCATTCCTTCACCAGAGACTACATGGCCTAGGAATGCTACACGAGTTAACCAAAACTCGCACTTGCTAAACTTGGCGTATAATTGGTGCACCCTGAGGGTTTCCAAAATTTCCCTCAAATGTTGTTCGTGATCCTGTAGGCTCCTTGAGTACACCAGAATGTCATCTATGAATACAATGACAAACCTATCCAAGAACTCCTTAAATATTCTATTCATCAAGTCCATGAAGGCTGCAGGAGCATTCGTCAGGTCAAACGGTATCATAGTGAACTCATAGTATCCATAGCACATCCTGAATGCCGTCTTCGGGATATCTTCCTTTTCTATTCTCAGTTGGTGGTATCTCGTCCGCAGATCAATCTTAGAAAAGACCGAAGCTCCTTGCAATTGGTCAAACAAATCGTCGATCCTCGGCAGTGGGTACTTGTTCTTTATCGTCACCTGGTTTAATTGCTTACAGTTGATACATAACCTCAATGAACCGTCTTTCTTCTTCACGAATAATACAGGTGCTCCCCATAGTGACACATTGGGGCAGATAAATCCTTTATCTAGCAACTCCTGTATTTGCACCTTAAGCTCCATAAGTTCTGACAACGCCATTCTATACGGTGCCTTAGATATCGGCTCCATCCCGGGGCTAGTTCAATAACGAACTCTATTTCTCTTTCAGGAGGTAATCCCTGCAACTCTTGTGGAAAAACATCAGAAGACTCGCGCACAATGGCAATATCCTCCAATCTAGACTCCCCAACGGACGCATCTCCTATAGTTGCCAGGTAACCTTGGCAGCCACTTTCTAACAGGTGAGTCACCTCCAGCGACGAAATCACTACAGTCGAGGTTCCTCCTTGATTACCCACAAATTCAAAGTCAGTCATATCCGGAGGACTAAACTGAATTATCTTACAGTAGCAGTTTACCGTGGCTCTTAACTTTGTCAGCCAACCCATTCCAACAATCACGTCAAAATCAAATATCTCCAGCACAATTAGGTCTATTCTATCCTTATTACCACTTATAACTAGCTCATAGTCAGGGCAACCTACTGTAGCCACTACGCTATCTTTTAATAACGTAGAAATCCTAAACACAATACCTAATAATATCGGACTCAACCTAGCAGGTTCAACAAATTGTTTAACCACAAACGAATGGGTAGCACCATGATCAAACAGAACATAAGCAACTTGGTCATGTAAGAGGACCGTACCTGTGACAATTGGCGAATCCTTCGCCTCCTCTCCGGTGATAGCAAACACCCTTTCTTGTGCCTGAGGTCGATTCTGAAAATTTTGCGGTGCATTCTTTCTAGGCTGTCCTCCTTGCTGAGGCCTGAACTGTTGTCTCTAGGGACAGTCCCTCACCTGATGGCTATGTTGGCCACATTGAAAACACGCTCCACTTCAGAACTGGCACGGACCAGGTCTATGTCTCTGCCGGCACAAGTGGCAAACATCACTTTGATTGGGCACCGACTTACTAATGTTACCTTTCCGGTTTGGCGGAATATGGTGCCTCCCTCCAAATATCGGTCTCTTCCCAAATCGATCATTGTTTCGGCCCGAGGGCACAAACCGCGATCCAGATGCGGCGGCCCTTTCTACCAAGTCTCACTCCACCATCTGGGCCATTTCATATAGCTCGTTGTAGTCCTTCAAATTTAAGGGTACTAGCACGCTCTTCAACTTGGGTTTAGCCCATCTCTAAACTTTTTTGCCCTATCAACAGGGCCTTCCACCATTCTTGGTGCATATTTGGATAGCTCAGCAAATCTGGCCTCATACTGATCTATTAACAGCCGGCCTTGGCGCAGGTGAAGGAACTCCTCCATCTTCTGTTCCCTCGCCGTGTCGGAGAAATATTTGACATTAATGCTTTGACGAAGGGATCCTACGTTGGGACGTACCTTCGAGAAAGACCCTATCCTTGGAGGCTCTCCACTAAGAGTTTGCATTTCCCTGTAATTGGTAGACGGCCAAAGTAACCTTATCCTCGTCCACACCTCAGCAGGTGAACGCCTTCTCTAACTCCTCAACCCGAGTGGTAGCAGCTTCATGGTCACCTATCCCTGAAAATTTTGGCAGCTTCAACTTCAGAAACTGCTCCACAAGCTTATGCATTGGTTGACCACCATTCTCGTTTTCCAACCGACGGGTCATCATAAAGGTGGCCTCAGCAACGGTAGCTTGGTTCCTTACTTGCTGCCCTACTATATCTTCTAGGTTTTCCCATGCCTGCAGGATCCCGCCCATCCTGGGATCCTCTCGGCTACCTTTCTCTTAGGCACTCTGGGGATGCGGTTGCTCATCCTACATTGCTTATGGACTCCTGCTCACCCAAAAGCAACGTATAAAAACTTCATACTACAACTACAATTCAAAACTGACATGGCAATTACATGTACTGGGTTTCATCCTACTAACTATCCCAAACTCATCGCACCTTATCACTCAGGCCATGACCAAGTGGATCAGCTGG
>JAGVVM010003509.1:0-12336 GCA_019149425.1 Psidium friedrichsthalianum
AAGACTTTAAAGACCTGAATCTTGATTACTCTTGATAATCTTCAAATTCGAGCTTTCACTCTCTAATCAACCTGTCCCTGATCAATCAGCTCTTGACCAAATCAATTTCTGGATGAATCAGTTCCTACCACTCAATCCCGAAACTCATTACCTATGTCCGAATCACACGAAACAAGTGTCCACATTTGCATCTACACGATGTATGTAGTCTATGAGATTCTCAAGTGTACTCAAGAAAGCCAGTTGTTAGTTTCAGACCAAAACATAAGTCAAGATGCTCATACACGACTCTGTGCAAATAAATTTCCGTAAGTTACGACTCTCCTTTACATGGAACAAACAATTGATATGTTACGAGAGAAAAGACTCTCACCTTCACATTACTGTAAGAAAATGGTACAAGAGAGTGCACAAAGGAACCTGATATCCACATATCATTATGTTCCACTTGAACGCTATCACCCACCTCCATAGAAATTTCATGTGAGTCTAAATACCACTGCTGTTCCAAATACTGGGCCCTGTTTGGTTCCAGCATTTGAAATGAGCTTTGGGGCTCTAAGTCCCTTGGCCAAATGCAAATAGTGTTTGGTAACTTTTTTGACTCACTTTGGGGAGATGCAATTGCATCTCAAATCTCTCTAAAGGCTTTAGCTCAAAGTACCTCTTGAGGTACTTGGGAAGTTGCATTTCCAAAATGCTGCTACAATTTTTTTTATATCTTTATTTCTTTTTCTTTTTCTTTTGAGAAAGTAATTAAAAATAAAAATAATTTTTCGAAAATCAAATAAAATGAAATGAAAAATAATAAAACTAGAAATAATGAAAGTAAAAATAATTAAATTAATTAATTTAAAAATAAAAAATATTTTTAAAAATAAAAGAATAAAAATTTAAAAAATCTAAATAATAATAAAAATAATTAAAAATAAAACTAATTTTTGAAAAATCAAATAAAATGAAATGAAAATAATTAAAAATAGAATAATGAAAGTAAAATAATTAAATAAATTAATTTAAAAATAAAAAAATTTTTAAAATAAAATAATAAAAAAATCTAAATAATAATAAAAATAATTAAAAATAAAAATACATTTTTCGAAAAAAATTAAAAATAGAAATAATAATAAAAAATTAAATAAAGTAATTAAAAAATAAAAAATTGGAAAAATAAAATAAAATGATGAGAAAATAGAAATAATAAAAATAAAAATATAATTAAAGAAAGTAATTAAAAATTAAAAATTTGGAAAAAATTAAAAAAAATAATTAAAAAAAATCAAAATAATATAAATAAAATATAATTAAAAATATAATATAATTAAGAAAGTAATTAAAAAAAGTTGGCAAAAATAAAATTAGAATAATTTAAAAAAATACAAATAAATAAAAATATAATATATTAAAGAAAGTAAATTAAAAAACATAATATTTTTTCGAAAAATAAAAAATATTTGAAATAATTAAAAATCGAATCATTTACAAAGGGTAGTTTTTACCAAACAGCATTACGTCAAAATTGCATCCAAATGCACTTTTAATTTATAGTTTACCAAACAATATTTGCATTTCGCCAAACTCCTTTAGCTCGAAGGTATTTGCATTTTTCCAAAGTCCCTTGGCCAAAAGTTGAACAAACAGGCCCTTTATCTGAGGCATTGTCTAAAGAAGAATGGAGAAAACGCAATGAGAGAAAAAAATGGATGCATTAGAAAAAAAAAACAAGACTTGGGAGATTGTCGAAAAATCGAAGGGAAAAAATCTTGTGGGCTGCAAATGGATTTTTTCCAAGATATAAAGTTGATAGTTCTCTTGAGGAGAGATATAAAGCAGATTGGTGGCAAAGAGTTATATTCAGACTTATAGAGTATATTATCAAAAGACATTTGCTTTGGTGGCAAAGATGAGCACCGTAAGAATTTACTTTCTCTAGGGCCCACTTTAACTTCAATGTTATTTTGTGAAAAATGCATTCTTACATGGAGACCTAGAAGAGCAGATCTACACGAATATTCCACGGGCTTTGAAGGAGAGAGGATAACAAACAAAGCATGTAGATTACGAAAAGCACTATATGGGCTCAAGCAATCAACTAGAACCTGGTTTGAGAGATTTTCCAGGGTTATGAAAGCTTCAAGTTACAAACAAAGCTAAGGTAATCATACCCTCTTCATTAAGCATTCAGTTGCAGGGAGAGTACGGCACTTCTAGTGTATGTTGATAATATTATTGTCATAGGTGATGATGATAGAGAAACAGGAGCTAAAACAGTGTTTGATTAAAGAGTTTGAAATAAAAGAGTTGGGAAGACTCAAATACTTCCTTGGGATTGAAGTTTCTTACTCTAGACAAGAGATTTTTGTCTCACAATAGAAGTATGTGACCAATCTCTTGAAGGAAGAAACTAGGTTATAAACCAGTAGCTACACCTATTGAGCATAATAAAAACCATGGGGAGGTAAGGAAGAACCTGATGTAGATCAAGAAATGTATCAAAGATTGGTTGGGAAACTCATCTATCTGGCTCATACTAGGCCCAATATTGCCTACTCAGTGAGTGTGATTAGTCAATTTATGCATGACCCAAGAGGATCACACTTACAAGCCATCAATCGAGTGCTAAATTACTTAAAGGAAGTCCCGAAAAAAGGAGTTCTATTCAGAAAAAATCAAAAGCTTGTGCTAAAAGCTTATACCAATACTGACTATGTAGGATCCTTGATAGATAGAAGGTCAACATCTAGTGATTGCATATTTCTTGGTGGAAATTAGTCACTTGAGGATTTAAAAACGTAATGTAGTTGCAAGATCAAGTGCTGAATCAGAATTTCGAGCAATGGCCCCAAGGAATATGTGAGCTATTATGGCTCAAAATCATCCTAGAAGATTTGAAATTGAGTGGGAGGGTCCTATGAAGCTGTATTATGACAATAAATCAGCAATTAAAATTACTCATAACCCTGTACAGCATGATAGGACGAGGCATATTGAAATTGACAAGCACTTCATCAGAAAAAGCTAGAAGAGGGGTGATCTGCACGTCCTACATTCCTTCTAGAAATCAACTCACAGATGTGCTGACCAAGGACTTAATGGTGGAATCTTTCATGAAATAATTTCCAAGTTGGGAATGGAAGACATCTATTCCTCAACTTGAGGGGGAGTGTTGAATTATCCTGATTTTTAGGTCCTAATTATTAGGAATAGCTGTAATTATTTAGTTAGGAAGTGATTTCTTAGTATCTACATTTTGTGGGGATTTCGATAGCTGTATTTTTTAGATTATTTTTTCTTAGCTTGTATTAACATAGTCCATTAAATAGTTTTGTAATAAGGTATAATAAGCAATGAGAATTATCAAATTCTTTTCTCTAAAATATTCTTGCAAAAATGAATTCTAAACACAATTTTCAGAAGATCATCTAAAGTTGATTGAAATTCATGAAAGCTGATAATGTGTTCAGTTTTGAAAATTGAACTTCTTCATCAGATGGAATATGACACTTTGGAGCCATCAATGTGACATTACCAAGGATAATCCTTTGAGCTGATCTATTTCTCTAACATAGCGAATTAGGATAAGCAAAATACACCTAAAACCAAAATATGCTTTAGAATAACAGAAATTACCTATACAGATAAAGAAGAAGTAGAAGGAATAAAGCAAGTATATATCACACAGGATGAGATACCTTGTACTGATCAACCGGATAGTGTGAAATCAAACTTCCGAGAAGAGATCGCATACATGGGCACTGTTGTATTAACCTATCACTCAACTGAAAGTCATACACAAGTACTAATAACATTGAAAAGCTCATATATGCCTTAAACACTGACTGTTACATTGTCTAGGCATACATGTACATTACAAATAATTGACAAATAGGATCTTCCAAGATGGATAATCAAAATAGTACTAAATGCAAAAGTATTAATTCTTTGAATTGATCCCTGTAATAGAGAAGTGAAGATCCTCCATAGTTTATGGCAACAGACAATATTTTTAGTTGATAATCAATTGTTGCTTCAAGATCTGGAGAAAGAGTAGGCTTTTTCTGGACAAAAGGACAAGGTGCACTCAAGATGAAATTTGGGCAAAGCATGATCAAGAATTCAAGGTAGCAATAGGAAGAGGTCAACAGCCTTATTTCCAGAAGAATGAAAAGTTCCAGTTCCTCCATAACCAGTGTTTGGATCTCCTTACAAGGAGGATATGAGAGGCCATAAAATTGGTTCCACAAGGTGAATAGCTTCCTCTTCTTGGTTAGCATGGACACATGTGCAACATAGCATTCCAACCTCTACAATTGCCCTAGAAATATATTTGTTTCGACAAACTTGGAGATCTTTTTAACGGCTTGTCAAAATATGGAGGGACAAGTTCAAGGTGATATCTCCAAACTTTCGACTATTTGTAAACAATTAAGCATAAACCGATGATTGAAACCTAGTTATACAGCGTTTTTTGACAATCTCCCCATCTATACTTTAAGCATGCAACAATAGGTAGGACCATCCTCAACCAAAAAGGTACCTAATGTTGCTGAAGAATGAACACCTTCATTTCTAGGAATCCAACAACAAGCAAGTAATGTGATATCCAAAGTGTATCAACTTTGTGCCTAACAAACTGAACATAATGCTAGATCACAAAAAGGACACCACAAGAACCACCACTTATAAAACATACTTGGCTCCAAGTGTAGAAGTAACAAGAAAAGATGAATTAAAATCCCATCTAGCCACTCTTAAATGCCAATCCTCGATGAAAATGAAAAGCCGTCATTATGATCTTCCAGAGTAGCCATCTAGCAGTGGAGAAAGATGTCAAGTTCTGGTTAGACTATAGGTCATATATGCTAACTTGATCATAGTAATTAGAACTTGGAGCTTACATAGCAAAAAATGGAAGCAACCAATTGCATGCTAGCCAAAATTTTGAGAGGACCATTTGCATCCATGCCAAGTAATGCATTGGACAATGACTCCACCAAAAGAGCAATAAAGGATTCCTCATTGCTATTACTCACCATTTCCACCCTAAACCTCCATTTTTGCCCGGGTGTGGGTATGGGGTGGTCATGACAGGGTTATCTTGAAAATTCTACTCCAGTAGTTTTTGGCTCAAATGGGCTAACAATAGTTACCTGTTAGTGTTTAGGATAGAGAAATAAAATGCCTTTCTTCATTTCAGTCCATGCAGCCACTCAAAAAAATCCTCATCTAGAATGCAAGTCTATATATTGGAAACATTCTCAATCTCAAGGTGTTTACAAGGAAGGATGTTTGGGAATGGTTTGTCTTTCATTATCCCAATCCCATTCATTTAGCACTTTTTGGTGTCACTGATACATCCACTAAATTCAACTTTTGAGATGAATTTTTGAGGAGGCATTTGGTTATTGTTTGACAAACAGTCATAGGTAAAGCCATTTTCTTAATGTTGATTTAAAGACTTGATATAAATCAAGGTTCTTTGCAAAACGAAACTGTGAATAGATCATGCTTTTTTCCACTACCAAAATTTTTCCCCAAATAGGCTATTCACATTGCTTTTGTTAAAGGGTACAAGAGTATTATTTTCTTGTGGGTTTTGCGTATGTATATATATCTTTCTTTTCATTAGTAAAATTATGTTCCGTTAATATGGTATCAGAGCTAGGTTAAAAATCCTAAATATAGTTAACCATCACCGTCGACCACTAGCAATAAATCACCTTCGACCACCGTTGATCGCCATCAACCGCCATCGACCTCCTACCGGCGAGCTTCAGAAACCCTAGATCTAGCGTTGCCCAAACTCGGTAAGCCAGATCTAGGTCGTCCAGGCCTGGCGTCGCCCAGGCCGGCAAAGGTTAGATCCGACTTCGCCGGCGGTCACCAAACCCAACAAAGCCTAGATTTGAGGTCGCCTAGGGCTGGCGAGTCTAGATTCACTATCATATAGGTCTTCTAATGTCACCTAGGTCGTCATCCTCAAATGCCAGACCCATGAAGCTCGGATCTGAGGTCATCCAAGGATTCAAGGTTGTCTAGGTACTTCGACGTCGCTTAGGCTGTCGTCTTCTTCCCTGTGCTTACAGCTTCGGCGTCCTCCAACCCTGAGTATTACGTTGATTTGGTTTTACTTGATGTTCTATTGATGTCATGCTCTATTTGGGACGACAAGTCTATTGGTGTGGTTGCTGGAATGGGGTCGTTGGACAGTGATCGGGCTGTTGGGCAGTGAAATTATTATTTGTTTTTGGTATCTTGGCTCTCTGTTGGTGTTCTCATTGATGTCTGCAGTAAATTTTGGATCGTGGGGTCTCGGTTATTGATTCCAGGGTGTTTAGTGTTGACTGTTAATGTTGGTTTGTAATAGTTTGTGGAGTTTTTTTAGTTCTAGGTTTAGTGGAAGGGTTTGATTATGGCAGATAGGAACAAAGGGGTGTTGACTGACGTTGTATCTACATCCTCTAGTCGCTTAACTGAGGAGATGTTAACTGGGGTCACCAACTTCCAGCAATGGAAGAGAATTGTGGTCGTATTATTGACTTGGAGAGAGCAAAATCACCATTTGACCGGTGCACAAACTGATGCAGATACTAAATGGGATACCATGGATGCTAGAATTCTTGGACAAATGTGGAATTCTACGGAATCTCATATAGCTGCCCTGGCTACAAATGTCACTACGGTTAAGGATTTGTGGGACCTATGAAGTTTCCTAGGATTTCTTTAGAGCTAATAGAAAGGATCGGCATTTTACTCAATTCTTTGCTGATTTCAAACAAATGTATGAGGAGCTTAATCATCTTTTGCCAATTACGCCTGATATTAAGATGATGCAGGAGCAACGAGAACAATTGGTTGTTATGGTTTTTTGGAGCTTTAGGACTAGAGTTTGATGCAGCTCGTTCACAAATTCTTGAAGGAAACACTGTGGCTTCATTAACGGAGACATTTTCTTGAGTCTTAAGGGTTTCACGTGAATCATCGAAGGATATATCCCCCACAGGTGATAGCTCTGCCTTGGCAGTCCAAGGGAATCGAGGTGGTGGTCGAGGTCGTGTTGGTGGTCGTAGCCGTGGGTTCGATAGAAGCCAACCACAACCATATAGTAGTATATATGGTGACCATAGTGGGAGTAATATCGGACTTACATGGACATGTCATTATTGCAGTGTACTCGGACATATTCAGCGTTTCTACTATAAGCTCTATGGAAGGCCCCATCATTCAGCTACAACTAATGTAGCTAATGCAGTAGAGTCAAGTGTCTCTTCTTAGTCCTCTAAAGAAGGAACACTTATCAGAATGTCAAAAGGGGAACTTGCTAGGTACAATCAATTCTAGATTTCTCAGCCAGTTTCTTCCTCCACAGCTACTTTTGCTCAAACAGATAATGCAATAGCATGTCTTTCATCTACCTCTCGTCCCTGGGTTGATTTAAGTGTTACCCATCATATGACTAGATCTTTAGGTATCTTTTTTGCCTTTCATGAGTCTATGTCCAATGTTACACTAGCTGATGGCTCAGTTTCCACCATAAAAGAGATAGGCATAGTTCCCCTAACATCCTCCTTATCCTTATCTTCAGTGATGTACCTCCCAAATTTTTTGATTAATCTTATGTCTATCGGTCATCTTACCAAAGTATATAACTATTCTGTAACCTTCTACCCCGATTCTTGTATTTTTCAGGATTTGAAGATGAAGAAGACAATTGGTAAGGACATATAATTTTTTTTTTTTTGGGGGGGGCTCTATGCATTCGATAATAGAACCAATGTTGCTTGTCCAACAGTTTCTCCACATCAAAAAAAACAAGCTCTTTGGAAAGTTTGAAGAAGTTTGATTCGTTAGATCATTCTTTACCGGGTAGTATTGAGTGTGAGTTTGGGAAAAGACCATATTAGTTATAGTTCAAGAGTTAATAAACAAGCTTCTTGGCCATTTGCTTTAGCTCATTCTGATGTCTGGGGTCCTTGTCCTACTACTTCTAAGTTGGGTTTTAAGAACTTCATTTGATTAGTCATTCAAGAGCCATTTGGTTATATCTAATGAAAAGTCATTCTGGTATTCTTCATTTTTTGTACATTTGTTAATGAAATACAAGCTCAATTTTCTACTTCTAGTGTTTTGAAGAAGTGATAGTGCTAAGAGAGTACTTTTCTAAGAATTTCTCTGAATTCATATCCCAACGGGGCATTCTTCATCAATCTTCTTGTTTAGATACACCACAATAAAATGGTGTCCCCGAAAGAAAGATCCGCCACTTGTTAGAACTTACTCGTTCTTTGATATTTAACATGAGGTTGACAAAATCCTTTTGGGCTAATGCTATTATGACTACGTGTTATCTTATCAATTGCATACCGTTCTCGGTTCTTAAGGGTGCAATTCCTCACCTCTTTTTTTTTCCTTCTGACCCCTTATTTCATTTACTAGCTCATATATTTGATTGTGTATGTTATATTCATGACTATCACCCAGGCCTTTCCCAAACTTGATCCTCGATCTCTTAAATGCATTTTTACGGGGTATTCTTGTGCACAGAAGGGTTATCGTTGCTAATGTCCTTCTTTGCATAAGTATTTCACCACCACTAATGTTTCCCTTTTGAATCTACTGTTTATTCTAATATTTCAATAGAGCCTCCTCCAGTGGATGATAATTCTTTAACATATGTTCTTATGGAATCAACAACCACTTCAGATTCTCCAGCTATTCCTCCACCAATCCAGTATATTTACAGTAGACGTCCTCGTGAGCATGTGGAGCACCCTGAAGATGTATTTCAGCCTATCTCGTCTTTTAAGCCTGAGGTAGGTCAATCTCATACCAATCTCGATATTTCTATTGCACATCGCAAAGACGTTCGTAGTTGTACCAAACACCCTATTGCACAATTTCTGCTTCTGTTTGTATTCTCCGAAGTGATAATGCCAAAGAGTACTTTTTTAAGAATTTCTCTGAATTCATGCCCCAATAGGGCATTCTTCATCAATCTTCTTGTTTTGGATACACCACAACAAAATGGTATCGCCAAAAGAAAGAACCGCCACTTGTTAGAAATTACTCGTTCTTTAATGTTTGACATGAAGGTTGATAAATCCTTTTGGGCTGATGCTATTATGACTACATGTTATCTTATCAATCGCACGCCATCTTCGGTTCTTAAGGGTGCAATTTCTCACTCTCTCTTTTTTCCTTCTGACCCCTTGTTTCATTTACCAGCTCGTATATTTGATTGTGTCTGTTATATTCGTGACCATCGTCTAGGCCTTTCCAAACTTGATCCTCAATCTCTTAAATGCATTTTTGTGGGGTATTCTTGTCCACAGAAGGGTTATCGTTGCTACTTTGCATAAGTATTTTACCACTACTAATATTTCTCTTTTTGAGTCTACTGTTTATTCTGATACTTCAATGGAGCCTCCTACGGTGGATGATGATTCCTTAACATATATTATTATGGAATCAACAACCACTTCGGATTCTCCAGCTATTCCTCGACCAATCTAGTATATTTACAGTAGGCGTCCTTGTGAGCATGTGGAGCACCCTGAAGATGTATTTCAGCTTATCTCGTCTTCTTCGTCTTCTAAGCCTGAGGTAAGTCAGTCACATACCGATCTTGATATTCCTATTGCACATTGCAAAGGTGTTCGTAGTTGTATCAAACACCCTATTGCACAATTTGTCTCATACTCTAGTTTATCTAGCTCCTATCAGGCTAGTCTAATGACCATTGATACACATCCAATCTCTAAAAATGTTGCTGAAGCATTATCTAGTCCAGGCTGGAGGACAACTATGGAGGAAAAACTATTGGCATTGAACCAAAATCAGACCTGGGATCTTATTCCTTTACCGATGAGGAAGACGGCCATTGGATGCAAGTGGGTCTTTACTGTCAAGGTTAACCCTAATGGTTCCCTTGCTCGACTCAAGGTAAGGCTGGTTGCTAAAGGGCTAAAGGGTATGCACAGGTTTATAGAGTCAATTATAGTGATACTTTTTCTCTGGTGGCTAAGATAACCTCCGTTCATCTTTTACTTTCTTTGCTGCTACTGCTCGTTGGCCTCTGTTTTAGCTTGATATTAAGAATGTCTTTCTTCACGGAGATTTATAAGAAGAAGTGTATATGGAGCAACCACTAGGGTTTGTTGCTCAGGGGGAGCCTGGTCATGTTTATCGCTTAAAAAAATCTTTATATAATTTGAAACAGTCTCCTAGAGCCTGGTTCAGGAACTTTACTGAGGTGGTACTCCAATTTCGGCTGTGTAGATGTACTGGAGATCATTCTATGCTTTATCGGGTTTCTGGAGCTAGTCGGAATTTTCCTTGTAGTTTATGTGGATGACATTGTCATTACTGGAGATGATTCTACAAGAATTAAAGAGTTGAAATTGTATTTGCAACAGCAGTTTCATACAAAGGAGTTGGGATCACTTAGATATTTCCTGGGTATCAAAGTGAAATGGGCTAAAAAGTTATTTGTATCTCACAGCGAAAGTATGTTCTAAATTTGCTTAAAGAGACAGGTATGCTAAGAGCTAAACCATTGGATACACCAATGGAAGTGGGCTTGAAATTGATGGCAGATGATAGTGAGCTGTTATGATGATCCGGAAAGATATCGAAGGCTTGTTGGAAAACTAAATTATCTAACTATCACTCGACCTGATATTTCCTTTCCGGTAAGTGTTTGTGAGTCAATTCATGTCTTCCCCCCGTACCTCACATTGGGGATGCTGTAATCAGAATTTTAAGATACTTGAAGAAAGCTCCAAATCGTGGTCTCGTTTATAGGGATCATGGTCACAGAAGGGTGGAAGCCTTCTTGGATGCCGATTGGGCAGGATCTCCTATAGATAGGAGATCTACATCAGGCTATTGCACATTTGTGGAAGGAAACCTGTTATCTTGGAAAAGTAAGAAGCAATGTGTTGTGGCTAGATCAAGTGCAAAATCAGAATACAGAGCTATGGCTCAAGCTACTTGTGAGTTAATCTGGATACGTCGTCTATTAATTGAACTCGGATTCAAAGATCCTGCACCAATGGTGTTGTGGTGCGATAATCAAGCAGCCGTCCATATTGCTTCAAATCCAGTATTTCATGAGTGTACCAAGCATATTGAAGTTGATTGCCACCTTGTCTCTAGTTTCATGCTAAAGTTACCTCTACTAGTTATGTTAGGACCGGTGAACAACTGACTGATATTTTCACCAAATCTCTAGAGAGTAGTAGGGTTGAGTATATTTGTAACAAGCTAGGCATGCTTGATATCCATGCTCCAGCTTGAGGGGGAGTGTTAAAGGTAAAAGGGTATTATTGTCTTGTGGGTTTTGCGTATGTGTGTGTATATATATATATATATATATATCTTTCTTTTTCATTAATAAAAATTACGTTCCATTGACAGCTTTCGAGTTTGTGAATTGTTAATGGTTGGGCCCAACGCTGAACACTCAGGTCTCAACAATATGCAAGCAAATTCTAAGTCTAGTATGCTAATATATATGCAAGTAAATGGGCATAAAAAGGAAAATAAATACAGAGACTCATCAGAGAACATCGAACTTCGAAAGGCCTCCTTTGGACAAAAGCCAAAACAGCAGTTAGCAATATCTTGTGTGTAAAAAGATGAGGAGCAGGAACATACCTTACGTCTCAAGTGAAGATGAGAGGCAGGAACATGCCTTTTTAGCTAATATTTCCCTCACAGACCAATCAGTCTTAGACCAAATGGCAGCTTGTCCGAAAGGCTTGATGTTACAATTAGTTCCTCACCATGCTGCACATTGGTAGTCCTTGTTGTGACTGCTGTAAGCTGATTTGCTTCTTTTGCACACACAAAAAAATTATAAAAATACCAAGTTAGCAGCTAGGCCAGAGACACAGCCCTTTTTTCAGCAATACTCCATATCAAAGGACATATCCATACATATATTGATGCTGCTCTTCTTTGCATGATCAGAGAGAATCGAGTCTGTCGAGGCAACTTCAACCTGCACATGAGGAAGCATATTTGAACCACTGTTGCAAATTTCAGAAAAAGGAGGAACATAAGATCAATTCGCAAATAGCAAAAAAAAAAAAAACTTATATTTGTTGGACAATACCACCGTATTAAAAGGGGAGGATGAGGTTGTTTAATACATCCAGCCAAAGAGTGCAAGGTTAACAGCAATTGCAGGAACAATATGAGGAACATATATACAACCCTGATGTTTTTTATCATATATGCAGGCCATCAATAAAAAGAGGTGAAGATTGTCTTCAACTTGAAAACTGTACACATAAATTTGATTCCACTACTGGCATAATTAGCCCTTTCTCC
>JAGVVM010003510.1:0-31933 GCA_019149425.1 Psidium friedrichsthalianum
TTCAAATTTTCAGTTTCACTTTTTTCCCCAGCCAATACACCGCAGTTTACATTCTTACCACCAGTGCTACTCACTTTTGACTCTTATCGCAGTATCGTTCAAGGGGCTAATGCTGTGCATGTTGTCACTGATTTCGTTGACTCTCACTCTGTTCGCCTCTCGCCAGCAAATTCTTGCTCCAAGAAGAAAGGCTGGAGAATCTTATTTTAGCGATGTAATTCACAAAATGCATTCAACCCCACAATCACAACAGTTCTGTTTTTTTCCGAAAAAGCGCCTTAATTAATTTATTTCCCAGTTGGGATTGTGAGGGTTTGGTGGCTTGTTTGCTATTTTCTTGATTCTTGACAGTTGATTGGAGTCTTTGATCAGAATCGGGAGATTTATCTGTGAGCCGTGCGGAGTGCGTGCCTGCTGGACTTTCTTGTTGAACGAAGCTGTCCACAGACGGGGCACACTGATCAGCAGCACACAGAGCGCTTTTCCCTTGTGCTGTTTGAGGAGCCAAAGGAGAGACCTTTGAGCAGGTAAGATAGTTTTCTCTTGGGACCATGCTTTTGGGGGACTGCCGCGATTGTTGCTTATGTGGTGATTCTTAATGCAACATACGTATAATGGATGCAGAGAATGCCATAACAGTAGAACAAGGTTGTAGGCTCTTTGGCGAGGGGGGCATGATCAAGTACGTGCTAAGAAAGTGGAAAGGTTAATTGTACTTGGTGGATATTGTCGGCAGAAAAATGGAGTGCGGTGAGTGGTGCCACAGACCATTAAGGAATAGAGCATACACGGTCATAACTGATCACAAACGTGCTTGTAATACTTGCAAACTTGTCAGAAAATGACGACATAGAAGAAATGTTCTGCAATTGCAAAAGCAGAGGGAGAGATGCGGCTTGTGGGGTGGGGTTGTGTCGAGTGGTGGGTGGGGGGGGGGGGGTGGTGGGGAGTTGGGGATGTGTGGGTTGTGGGGGCTTCGGATTGGTTTGGTTTTTGGGGGTGGGCAAAAGATTGTGCGTAAAGTGATCTATTGAGAATGTTATCATATTTGCTCTCCTACACATAAATATCTATAATTCTAATTGCTAGTGGAAGGGTTGTGTGTGGCATGATTTTGCAACTAGCGTAGTTATTCTATTGTTTGCTGCGGTACACAATTAGAGCTTTGGCAAATGACAAGGGCAATCGGAAAGGGAAACCGTATCCAATCCGCTCGTACTTAATACTTCAAAAAGGAACAACGAAACCTGCAAAAACAAAAAGATAAGGCATTGATTCAAGATTGCTACTTTTTCTTCTCATAAGGGCCCTTAAAAAGAAGTCTTCATTTAAACGATTTCCATTCACAACAATAGCTTCTTTTTGAGTGCTCTTTCTTACTGTTACTTTCGTCACCACAATAATAAGCTCCAATTGATCCGCTGCTCTAAGTGCTTAGAGCTCTTCAATGACAGCATAGGCAGTTGCAAAGGGAGCACACGTTCCAAAGCTCTTCTAAGAAAAACATACAATAAAAAAAAAATAAAAAAAAAATTTCAATACGTAGTAAAACAATTCGCCATCAAAAAGCTCTTCTAAGGAACACAAGCTCATTTTTCTTAGTTTTTTCTTGGCAATGTTCATCATACACAAAGCTCTTTAGACTCTTGAACATTTTCTCTATCTTCTTTCCCGTATTATGAAAGGTCTTTCGAACAAGACAAACAAAACGTCATAAAAAAATCAAAACCATATATATAATATCATACACGTTCAAGAAGCCTTCTTCTTCTTTCGGTTCGTCTTGTTGTTTTCCGCGGGAATTCACGAATGCGGGGCAGTTGGCTATGGAACAAGAGATGACATCTGAAGGCTTGCCACTTCTCTATGGGAAATCAGGCGTGCTTGACATTCTTTACTCTTCACGGACTTTAGAGAGAGCCCTGAGCCGTTAGTGTGCATTGTAGTCAAGATTTTAAATGGTTGGATTTGTTATGACCATACTTTCTAAGTTTTCCCATTCTCCCCTAGTGTTCCGTTCGTTTGGGTATGCGAGGGTTCTCTGGGTGTTAATTGATCTGTTCTGCTACATCGGTCGTCGTTCATTCGTGGATTAATAACATGTTTCTTTTCCACTAATCACTCTATTGTCTTTTTTGTTTCTCATTTGATCCCAAATGAGGAGGTTGTCTATCTATTAACACTCGCCAGAGTAGGCTTTGACATAGAATCTGTTTGTATCTAATTGGGTTTGAGTTCCATACTTTAGCACAAGCCTGCCTGGCTCGACCTTCTACGCTTCATTATCTATGGTACTTAATCCTTGTTTCAGAACTCCCCTTTTTTGGTGTGTCTACTAAGGGGTATCACTTGGTTACTGTGTGGCTCGTTAGCGGGGAATTCTGTGTTTTAGTGACTGGCGCTTCCCATACAGCTATCACTCTTCCGGCGATGAAGAATTGTTTATTCTCTGTGAGGGAAAAGGCTGAAAGTGTGACAACGGTCTTCAATGTGTTATTGGCACCTATGTTGGAATCCGCACGGGTAGACCTTCTGTTTCTGGTGTGTTGGTGGTCTACAAAAACATTACCGTAGTAAGGTGCGTCGGCCAACCCTCTCGGACACCGCTATGCAGTTACGTGTGTCTATAGTGAATAGTCGTTTGTGTGCGAGTTTGTGTGCTTGTACGTCATCATGTTATCTTATTTTCGACTTGTTCTCCTTCATTTTTTTGTTTAATCAAAGTACCGGGCATTTCTCCTTTCTTTATTTCTCCTTTGTACACTTTGCACCTTTTCCGGTAACCTATACATAGTCTTTGCCTTTTTCTGCCACTAAAAAACGTCATTTGCTTAGTTTTAGCTCTGGTTGCTGTAAGCCGGTATTATATATAGTTACTTATCATTTCATCCTGTTTTGGATTGGTCTATAGGTGGGGCTCTCTTTGTGTGTGGGAAGGGGGGTGCAGGTAAGAGGCTCGGTGACGAATTGTGTAGTCACACACACGACCTCTTATTTGTTTTCTGTGGTGCTAATGATTTCTCAGCTACTCATTTGACGATCTGATGTGTGAGATTATTTTATCTTGGATTTAAGGCGAAAAAATTTCTTTCGTTTGTTCTTCTCATGCAATATTTCCTTAGGTTCCTTAAGTGATGGCAAATAGCGCGCTGCAAATAAACCGATTTGGGTTGGCATGAAGGAGAGCGAGCATGTGTTTGTTACTCCCTAGCCTTGTTCAAACACCTAGGGGAATGTAGAGGGTAATCAGTCTCTCTTCGGTCTAATAGTGATCCTCACTTTTTTGGGACTGGATAAGCATAGATTAGTGAGGCCTATCTGCCTCACTGAAGCTCCAGCAATAAGAAGATAAAAAGCCGCACTCTCTTTGCTTATTTCTTTTTGATATGTTTTGTGATCTGGCGGCTTTTTAAGTTCTTAGCTCACAGCAGTCATATTCATGATTCAGTGCTGGGTTCTGTCCCTTGACATCACTTCGAGAAGATTGAGAAATTCTCCTTTGATCCATGTAAGAATCTTCTTTATTATCTTCTCTCAAACTGTTGATGAGAGAAGAATGAATTATGGCTTAGCGAGTTTTGATGGTGAAAATATACCATTAGGTAGCACTTGAGAATGATGCTTTTCCTGTTTATCAATGCTTATCATATTGCATGACCTTGAGTTCGGTTTCTTTGTGATGGAGTATCTGTGGCCAGTGGATTTTGGCATTCCTCGGTTGTACTTTAGATGACTTGAGGGGTGGAGGCCCTCCTTATAATGCGGAAGTCTTGAAGCTGCATATTATCAGGGGAAAAAGGACCAATTGCAGATGCATTTGTGAGTACACCTAAAATCTCAAGGCTTAGTGACTAGCTTAGTGTGTCTTAATTAATCACTTTAGCCCCTGTTGCTCGCCATTGTGATTTGGATTGGCTCAACCGTATGTCCCACTAGTTGGTACTTGACGATCAGACTAGTTTACTTGAGAAAATACTTTTGTCATAAGCTCTTACTCTTTAAAATTCAGGCAAGTCATTTAATAATTACAGCTCAATTTCTTGCAGAAATTAAGGTGATAATTCATGAATATTAGAACACCTATGTTGTTGGCCTCTCTTTGCTTAAGAAACTTATGTCTGGCAAACAATATGCAGATACTAAATGCAGCAGCCGCTCTCTTAGTTGTGGGTCGAGTACGTACTTAAGCTGATGGAGTAATTTTGGCTCGTGAAACTCAACATCTGGAAGAGCTTTGCAGACGCTGAACAAGTGGATAACATCTCCAATGTGAGTTGCAACTAATATCATACTTGCCTCACGTTTGATCAGAACTTTTGTGAGCCTTATTCGCCGATGACCGGTTGCAGAAGGCAAAGGAAGAGCTTTAGAGACACTGAACAAGCGAACAACCATTTCCGTTTGTATACGAGACTCGAGTCTCATGGATGCTGATAATGTTACAGGTCAATCAGAATAGTCGAAGTGTGAGAATATAAGTATGGCTAGGCAAGCACAGGGATTCGGCCTTCATTTTGGCATGCAAAGAACTAAGTAAGGATAGCTCTCTTTCTTTGAAAATAATTTTACAGGTATGTCGATGTTTAAGAATAAGACATCGATTTCTTCTGTCTATAATAAAACTTGGCTGAGTTATGAGAGGTGTTGTACCATGCACTTGCTTCTGTCATTTCTGTTTCTTTTAGAGCGGTCGTTGATACTACAGATCTCTTGCTCATGCTAAATCAAAGTAGGCCCGGCCTAGGAACACCATAAGGGCTACGACTATGCCATCGATACGAAACAACATAACATCACCGAAGGAGATGATGAGCAATGAAGAATCGGCGGTCGAATACACTCCAGACAGTGCGCTTCAAAAGAGCGAGGAGCTTCCTGTTGTTTATGTTCACACTCGCTCTGATTCAACATCAGCCTAGAGTCGTCACGCTTGGAGATGAGCATATATGGGCTTTGAGTGCATGGAGATTCGGGTAGTGGCCACACTCTAGGATAGACCGAGGAAACAGATGAGACCCACAAACTTCTGGTGGCGGTACTCGTTGACTCTTCACATGGATGTAGAAGATGCTGAGCCATTTCCCGTAATTTCACTGCAAATTCTATAGTTGGAGGATTGTAAAAATATGCGGAGCCATCTAATATTGGGAAAAGTGTAAAAAAGTCTTCGACTTATTGCATTGGTGCGAATTTAGTTCTAAACATTTTATTGTGTCAATTTAGTTCTAAACTTTTTACATTGGTGTCAATTAAGTTATAAATCTTTTATTGATTCTAATTCAGTTCCAAACTGTTTGCATTGATGTCAATCGAATCCTAAACTTTTTGCATTGTGCCAACTGAGTCAATCCAATCAATTTTGGCCGGAAATTATTGGCATGGATGTCGATGGTCCAATCTATCACGGCTAGTACTGATGTGGATATTTTTTAATATTATTTTAATTTTTTGAATTTCTTTTTATTTTTTATTTTTTTAATTGGGTTGGCAAGGGTTTGCTGGCTCTCACGAGATTTGGCCAGGCAAGGATAGCAACGCCCTCGCTTGGGGTTGGGTGAGGCCACAACGCCCCTCGCCCATTCGTAGGCAAGGGCATCGAACCCTCGCCTAGGGCCGGTGAGCCGCGATGCAAGAAAAAAGAAGAAAAAAACAATAAATATTAAACTCTTATTAAAAATTAAAATAATATTAAAAAAATCCATGTTAGCACTAGCCATGTCGCACAATTATTGTCCACATCAGCAATTTTTGGCCAAAATTGAGCGGTTGACTTAGTTGACACAATGCAAAAGGTTTATGACTTAATTGGTACAAATGCAAAACGCTTACGACTGAATTGACACAATAAAAGGTTTAAGACTGAATTAGCACTAATGTGAATGGTTTAGGATTAAATTTGACACTAATAAAAGATTTAGGACTGAATTGGTACCAATGTAATATGCTTAGAATTTTTTTTGATACTTTTCCCATTTGATATACCTCTGTCGAGAGAGTATAGTGAGTCTTGTACGATATATAGTTGGAGTATTTCAGAAGATTATTATCATAAATTGTGAATGGTTTAGATTAAATTGGCACTAATAAAAGATTTAATGAATTGCTTAGAATTTTTTTTTGATACTTTTCCCATTTGATATACCTCTGTCGAGAGAGTACAGTGAGTCTTGTACGATATATAGTTGGAGTATTTCAGAAGATTATTATCATAAATTTCATACATTACCTTTATTGCTAAATCGTTCATGTTGTTTCTTAATTGCTAATCATCTATCGTTTAATATGATACAATGCGAATAATACGTGGCTCTGTGAAAACAGGAAGGGGATAGACACGACTAAAGATTTTTTGATCTCTTGGCAAGTAAAAAGAAAGCAGAAGCACCTCCTATTTTCCTTTGAACTCTAGACCTCAAACATGCCATTGGGAGAGCCGGCAAAATTGAGAATTCGACACACAACCACAATGAACTAGAATGTAAAAGCGAGAAAGAGAATCGAGATACAATGTTTATCTCGATTCACCCTTAAATTAGGGCTATATCCAGTGGAAAATTTCATTATAATTAGAGGATAAATTGTCAAAAAAGTTCTAAACCTTTTAAATTTGCCGATTTAATCCTAAACCCTTCATACTTTGCCATTCACTTCTATTGACCTAAAATCACTGACATGGACGCCGGCTATCCTACGTGGTATCGTGGCGCTGACGTGAATAAAATTTAAATAATTTTTTGATTTTCTTATTTTTTCTTTTCTTTTTTTTAAAAAACTTTTGGGTTAAGGGGTCGTAGCCCCATTAAACCCTGGGTGAGGTCTGCAAAGCTCTTAACCCGTGGCCGCTTATTAAGGTCGGCAGGGGTCGTCATGCCCTCATCTAGCCAAATCTAGCGTGATGGCCCTTGTCAACTATAGGGAGGCCAGGAGAAGGCTGTGATGCCCTCGGCACGGCTTGCACCCCGCAAGGGCTTTGTGGCCCTCGCCCAAGGTTTGGAGGGGGTTGCCGGCCCCTTAACCTAGAAAGTGAAAAGGAAATAAAAGAAAAAAGAAAAGAAAAAAACTAAAAAATATTAAAAATTATTTAAAATTGTCCACGTTAACGCTAGCGGTGCTACGTAGGACAACTGGCGTCCATGTTAAAGATTTTCAGTCAATAGAACTGAATTGGCGAAATGTGAAAAAATTTGGAACAAAATCGACAAACTTAAAAGGTTTATAATTGAATTGGTAAAAGTGCAAAAAGTTTAGGACATTTTTGGACAATTTTTCCATAATTAGCACCTCATAACTCTATGTTATATCAATCAATTATAAGTGAAAGAGATAAAATATATAGTAGTAGCCATTTATGGTATCAAACCCAAACTATTAATAAAATATAGACTTAAAATATAGAAATCCTATGGCTAGGGGGAACTGCCCTCTTGAGACTATTGCGGCTTTTCTAGGCTCCTCGTGCTTTGTTGTCGACGGGATATCAACCGCACACCAACAAAAAAAATGTCATTATTCCAAGCCCTTTTTGAGTTTTCATACTAGAACTTGGGTTTACTTTGGAAGAAGTGAATTACAGTGTGTGAAAAAGATTTTGTTTTTCTTTCCACTGTCTTTGACTTCTCCTTTTCCTCAAAGTGGTGGAGCAATGATTCAATCAAATCTTCTCTGCATTTATGCAAAAGGGGGTGTCCGTGAAATTGGAAGTATGGACAACTGACTGCCGTCACGAAAAGTAATTGATTCATTGGGCTGGAATCTTTCTGTTTTGGGGGCCATAAGATTATAGAAAATGTTTCTTTTGGTTAAAGGTTGCAACTTCATCGTGTGAATCCGAGAAACAAGGCGCAACCCTATTTGAAATTCTCAAACTTTTTCTCGAAATCGAGGGGCGTTAGTCGGGCCTTGATGGACCCCGAAAGGATTTATATCGAGATTGGAGCATAGACCTTATGCACATTCGCGTCTTCCAATGTAAATGGTCAAGCTCTTCGTTGTGAACGAAAAGGCTTGATTGTTTTATGAGTAGAATTGATTAAAAAATTCGTAGATCAGATAATTCGAATGATTAATTAAGTATGTATCTCGGGAAACATCCTCTCGCTTCGTGCATGCGCACATTAACTCATCACTAGGAACTCCTCTACTCAATCTTGTAACTTCTCACATAAAATAGCGAACACAAGAGGAATGAACATATGATTGTGTCTTCTCGTGGAAGATATCCAATGACAATAGCTCCTTTAACAAACCCCACACTCACAAACACATTCTAGTATTGGCTTTTCCCAATATTACAAACTCACTCAAAACAACAACATGATCGTGTCTGAGAAGATAAAGGACATCGTTGTCGGACTGATGCACGGACTATGGCAAACAATCGTATCTTGGTTCATGTCTTGTGTGATCAGAGGCTTTCGCTATTCCATTGACTCGATTTGGAGTCAAAGATGATCCCTCGCGAACGACGGCAAACAAAACGAAGCTAAGTGTACCTGGCAATGAATAGTCGTAGAAGAAGATGCATAATTATTAGCAAGTGTTGGTTCGGTCGATTGATTGTCCGATTGTGGAGGAGGATAATCAGATCGAAAGCGACATAATACCTCAGTGTTGTAAAACTTGGGCGACTCTTTAGCTACACGAAAGGAGTTCAAGGCATTCTGATAGTCTAATGGATTCACTGGTCGTGTGACGTCGACATTCGGTCCCTCCGTCGAGCACAGCAAGAAACCAGTCACCCCACTGAGCATGAGAGATTTCGATTCGAATCATGTTACGACGTAAAAACCACACACGTTGGCCTTTGTTTCCATTAAACTGATCCTACCACACATTTTGCTGTCGAAAACACTTGAAAAAATGAAGGGAAGACGGTACTAATCGAACTGAACCACGGTCTAATGATCGATATTCTTTCATTTATGTAAGTTCTGCAGGATCGGACATGAGCCAACGATGTGTGTTAGCGCTGCACACAATTTGGCAAATTTGACTAAGTGAAACTCATGCACAGTACAAAAGTTTACCTAGGATATGCCGGAACCGATGTCCAGGCATAGTTGACGGATCCTTTGAATATATTCCGAAAAGTGTAGATGAATTATGGGAGGTTGAGGGAGGGAAACCACAGGCTTTCTGCTTGAATGCACGTCACTCCTCCTTCCCTCAAGGATTTCGCCACCATTTCGAAGAATGGACTTCCGAAAATCTCATGATCCGGCCCTACACAGCACGCATTTTGTCTAGAAAGATGTCAAAACACTTCGATTTTTGATCGGTTTTGTCTATACTGTCGGCGTAGAAAGAATCTAACATTTCTTTGAATATATGAGGGGGAGAGAGAGAGAGACTTATTGGGTCGAATGCGTCTACTATGATAGCGTTGTATGTACCTCCTCACGCCGACCTCAAGAATTCATCTCCTGCGACATTTAGCAGGTACAATTGAGAGCAGAATTCACATGACAGCTAGGAGTTATGGAAGCAAACAGTTCGTAGATACTATCATACCATCCATTACGTGAAGCCTTACGCATGGGTTGTCGTATCCAATCACGACCTTCGGGAAGAATTCTCGATACACATGTATACCGATGATTCACGGCGAATCGGGAATAAAAATACCATGGTCAGGCTATGTCAACAACATGATGTATGATCCATATGTAGTTGGGGAGCACAACCTTCTTATGCAAACCGAGCACGAAAGAGAAGGAGCTACTAATCAATTTATCGCCACTCACATCGATAAGCATCATGTCCATTTCACATATATCTATTTGTGTGATCGAAGGGTGACGGGAGATCTCCCTGGGAATACCTCCATCTCCTCCACCAATGAGCAATACCTGAATGAACAGAGATGGTAAACTATGTCGATCAAGCGTGCGATTAAAAGGTCATACAAGTAGTGCACAAGTATAAGCACACGTATATGAATCATATCGTTCTCTCTGATACTGTCAACTTCCGGTCGGATGAGCTTATGGGCAGCGAATGACGATCAAGCCAGGCTTTCGGGTGTCATTACTCTGATTAATTGTGATATACTTGGATTAACTCACTTGACGTATTATCCCCCGTCCCCTACCGAGCCTCACCGTTTTGTCTTTTGGTGTACAGGTGGACGCCTTTCCATGAAATCACTCATCTTGGTAGTGCCTCTTTGATCATGCTTCACTTTGGAGTTTCGAAACTAAGTATCGCCGTTACGTCAAAAGACGGCTCCGTGAGTTAGTTCCAGTTTTCACTCAAATATTCTAATATTGCTTTCTTTCTGTTCGGTGTACGATTTGGTTCATTCCTACTCTCTTCGCCATCCTATGAGCTTGCCAAGAGTCGTTCCCCTGTCGAGGCTCTTTGGCCCCATCGACCACTCTTTGCCCTTGTCGGATCGGGTCGTTAAAGTAATAAAAGTGGACAATAGATGTGCTAGGAGGAGATAAATGATAGGAAGAGGGAAGAGACCTTTTGTGGGCTAGGGATGGAGCAAAGAGGGAGGTGAGTAATCATTTTTTGGTAGGCACACTCATCCTTCTCGGTTAGCTGAAGTGCACCATCAAGGATAAAGACCTTCCCATATGCTGTTGACTGCACATTCGGAGACAGGCAACACCATTATCATCATTAGTTCAGATTAGTAAACGAAGTCCCCATGCCAGGTTTTTGTACTTTACGTACTTCAAGAACCATCATGTGTTGGTATTCAGATTTCCCTTCAAACAACATCCTCTCTATCTCTCGGAAGTGTGCTTGTCCTGCACTACACGCAGACATATGTTGTTAACTATCCCTTGTGTAATCATTAACTCGATAAAGATAGATCTATCTTCATTAAGATTATATGTGTATATATACATATGGATAAAATCATTCATACCTAGTGAATATATTTTGCATGAAATGAAAGTTATTGTTTAGTTCGGCCCCAGAATAACCTAAGCTACTAAACTAATAACTTCGGTCAAATAGCAAGATCGTGCCAGTAGCATTCGAAGGCTCATCTAAATATTGGAGTGGTCAAGTCACATTGTTTGTGCTGTCCGTATTAATACTGGGTGTTGGGCAGTGGAGCCTTTACTCGATACGTGTGACTGGGATGCGGCTTGCATACATCTAAAATAAAAAAGAAGGATTGTGTCGACACACGGCAGTGTGGCGACGTGTTTGTTGGCGATTAAGAGTGACAAATTACCCATGTCGAAAGCACACGGATATGAAGATAAAGGCTTAGAAAAAAAAATTAAAGTTGCAGACAACAATCAACAAGTACGATTCCCGGTCTCCTCGACTATTAAATGTTAATCATAGTAAAAAAGAGAACAAATCCAATGGCATTCTAAGAGCTTTTGAATGACAATCTCACAGTGCAAAAGCACAACGTGAACCATGAACGTCCATTCTACAGGCCTCAATGATCGAGAAGAGTCGGAGTCTTCTTGTTTTCGGCGTAATCGGAAAACCTAACTGAACAGTTGACACTTCTAATTTTGAGCAATGCTTATATTGACAATGAATAGGAACAAATTACGTGTTTTTTTTATGCCGAATATTTTGTTAGCTTCACTACTTCTCGTTGCGCCCTGCTTTTCCTATGTATACGTGGAAAACGGTAGATCACTAAGCTCAGCTTTTGTCCTTGGTCGACGGATGGTTAGCACGATTAATAATATCGACCCGAGCGGCGACATGAGGGAAACAAAGTTTCTTATGGTGAAAAAGAGTAAATGTGTTCCTAAGAAGAGAAAAGGAACAAACCGCGCATTTTGTAATTCAAATATCTGGTTAAGATTTCTCCTAACAATGTATTTCCCCTAAGCAGAATGTCGTTCACAAGAAAAGAAGGAGCAAACAAACCTAGCCACAAGGGATTGTACTGGGCAAACCATCCCAGAAACCGGGGATTTCTTAGATCGCCGTGTTCTGCATCGCCTTCCACGATGGGTTTCGCAGATGCATCAGCATGGACCCCATTTTCGCAATTAGCTATTAGGCACGGACCCTTCTCTCCTTTGGCCATGTTGCTCAAAGATCACGATACTCCCTCGATCATAGCTCCGGCAGACAGCGTTACTTCCTTCTTTCCACGAGGTTGTAGCTTCCATGTAGGTTACGAAGCATTTATCGGTGCATTCTTGGAAGGAATGATTCCGACGACACGTTTGTCTCTGCTGATGGACGCAACCATGAGACCTTATCGGGGGAAACTCTCTTAGACCCTCCGCAAAGAACCGGCACACGTGATACGGAAAGACGGAGAGTTTGGCCGCCTCCCCATCGCTGAAACTAGAGGAGAGAAGGAGATGAGCTTGAGCCTTGTACCGATTCAGAAGGTCTCCTTCTGCATAAACAGGCATAGATTTCTTTATATAGAGGGGGTTGTTTTTCCGCAAGAGCTGCTTTTCCCATCATTGTGTATTGGTGAGTATGTTACCAAATGAAGCGACGACCAACGGGGTTTAGTATAATTGCTTCTCGCTAAATGGCTCATTGCTTGGTGCTTCGGGGACGGGGTACACGTAGGGTCTGCGCTTAGGAATCAAAGAGATCTTACTTTTCTTAGAACAAACTAGATGAGACAATGGAACTCACTGGGGAAGAAGGGGCGCACCGATAGCTACTGTACAAGGAAAAGGGTACACCAAAGTTAGGAGAAACCCATGATTTCACCCTTGAATCCACAGGCATTCTTGAGAGAGAGAGAGAGAGAGAGAGATTATTTTTGTGAATCAAGCAAAATTGGAAATTCTTGTGTATGCTTGGTTTACATGCACATCAAAGATCAATTGATCACGACTGTGAAATACATGTGTGACGCCTTATAACGTCACGCGTGACTTGTGTCCCTTCTGATTATTACTCATCTTATTCATTAAGCATGCGGAAGTATAGTCAAACATTCAAATATCTCCTACAAGAAATCGCACGAATTTGGTAATGAAAATAATTCCTCTTTATTTCTGTTAAAATATTAGTTTTACAACCTTAACTACATCGTCCAGAAAAATACAGAATACAAAAGTCCCTAAAAAGGTCAAGTAAGCTATCTTCAACACTAAGACTATGCCTAAAAAGACTGCTTGTACAAAGTCAAGCTTGACTTGTGGTTGCACAATACACCAACCAACTTACATTCGATGTTCAAATTACAAGTGACAAAACGATAGGGAGTCCACCCCATAAAACCCACGTCAACCCGTAAGATAGAACTACACTTAGTATATACTATCTTCGACTTGGGTATAAGTAAATTTCATAAACACACTCATAATACATGAGAGCTCCATAAAGTGGTGGCATTGGACGATCCATCCTACACGTTTGAAAAATAATGGAATGAGCCGAAACCCAACAAATGAAATCCATTAGTCTAAGGTAGAAATCACCTTACCACTCAACCTAACATTATTTCATTCATGTGCGTACGGATGGCATAATAGATTAACCACCAATTAATTCCATAATGGACATGAGTGCCGATATGCATTTATATATAGACATAAACATGCATCGGGTATTTTACTTCTCCTTGCGAACCCTCCCGAAGGATCCCAACACACAGAGCACATCCCGACTCTCAAGACATCCCAAACACTCCCTAAGGCATCCCGACACACGGAGCATCGTCATCATTAATTTAGGGGTGATGCAAACACAATATTCTCATGCAATCTATGATGAAAATTAATTACATGCATTTCAAAACATATATCTTTCTTCTTTGTTATTATGTAGTTGACGATACAACAAAATGCTTTAGTCAAGTAACCGAGTAATAACCAACACATATTCTTAGTAAGCATGTGGATATCAGCAGAAAGTGACATTATTCAAGTGGTAATATGTGAACATGATCAGTAAATGTTAATAAGTGACTATCATCGGTACATGATAATAAGTTAATATCATCAGTTATTGATAACAAGTAAATATCACCGCTTCGTGATAATAAGTAAATATCATTAGTACGTAATAACAAGTGAATATCGTCAGTTCGTGATCACAAGTGAATATCGTCAGTATGTAATAACAAGTGAATATCATATGTACACGAGTATACCCGACAAGTGTCAAGATTATGAAAATAACACTTTCAAGTCCAATTTCGCAATCTTAACACGTAAGAACTCATAAATACTAGTTGAATTATCACAACTTTTCGACAGACCACTAGCACAACTTGCTCACATTTACCATCAAAATCAACCTAAACTAAAATTAAAAAACACCAATTTATCAAGTCAAAGAGTACTAAGTAGACTTAGATGTTAACATGATAGGTGTAAGTTTGGATGCAAGTTAGGGGTTATACACGTGGCGTGTTTACAAAGTTCCATCTAAGATGTAAGAGGGAATGAGTCATATTTGGAGTAACCATGGCTTAGTCTCCCGATGTCAAAAGTAGCATAAGTGTCTCAATTTAAAGAGGCAAATTGCCTGACATACAACTCTTAAAAGGACAAGTGGTTAATAGGTGGCTTAATGTGGATAGTAAGAAAGTGATCATAGTGAGTAAAAGTTCTTCACGTGGGTGGGTTCTATTAATATGAACGAGTCACTCTTTATGGATACATAGTGTCCAATGCTAAGAAATTTCGATTTAGTAAATTTAAAACTTGATAATCATTGAACAAAAAACCAACATCAAAAGTGCTAAAATTTATGTAGGGAGCTCACTTTTGTTTGGGCAACATACAATTCTTGAAAAGCTTTCGAGATCGCAAAAGGGATGTAAAACGAATGAATCACAAGTTGAAAAAAACTGTAAGTCGAAGCTATGTCCATTGCTTGAATTGAAAAGCAAGATTGCAAGGTTATATCCTCTTTCCATTTTACTAGCATGTGGAGGATTGAGAGACCAGACCTTGTTCTTTTGGGAGAATTTTTAGGCGAGGCAAGGGGCTCTCCATCTCTAGGAAGATTGTGTCTAGGATCTTGTTATCTAAGCCTTCCTTCTTCTGATCGGCTCATATTAGCCTATGCTTTCAACTAGATAGTCATTCCCCTTGTTCCTTTAGTCTTTTCAATGGTACTTGAATCTTAAGTCGTGACCATGTCTCGCCCCCCAATATAGTGACGGTTCCATCTTTCCTCCGAAATTCATCAATTCCAAGCTCAAGTGCCTGCTCATCTATCTTCATTCCAAAGGCGAACATTTTCATTGAGTGATTGTAAAGAAAGAAGCCAAGAGGCTGCTAGAGAAAGGGTTCTATTTTTGAATTTGTTTCCGATTCTTCCGACCTTGAATTTAGATTTCCCTAATGGCTCCTTGCTACTTTCAAAGATACACTTGCTTCCATCCTTCATAAGGGAATAAGAGATTTTATTATTCTACACTAACTATACTATGCTTCTTATTAGTTATAGTAACTATACCCTCTAGGTGGAATTACCACAACATGGGCCTTCTTCAAGAGAGGAGCTCATACCCAAAGAAAGAAAGCAGGCTATTAAATCGACTCTTTCAAAATACTTTTTGCCATTTAGAGATGGGAAATGATGGAAGAAGTATTGCGCTATTTAAATGTGTGGAAGACCTTCAATCCACATCAATTCGAAGGGGCACTTTCTCCCTCATTGGAATATCCCTAGCACTTTTTTTTTTGATTTCTTTGAGGAAATGAACATGGTAGTTACCTTGCCAGGTTCGGAAGTGAAGGGGGGGGGGGGGCTACTCTTCTTTTTTGTTGATCGAGCTGATCCCGCTAATGACGCTCATCCAGCCTTCTTCACAAACTTGTAAAATTGATGCCACAAAAATAGCCAACTCTATTATCAAAATTACACAATGTGAAACCAAATGGTATGTACGACTTAGTTTTTCCAAAAAAAAAAAATGGTATGTACGACTTAGTTCAACATTAGAACAATTCGATATGCGACGGGTCAAAAGTCAATAATACCTCTAGTGAATTAGGTTAAGATGTCACGAAAATCATCGAAATAAATTTAAAAAGGGGAGAATCTAGGATTGGTCCATGAAAACAGAAAATATGTAAGATGAGTGGGCTCAGAGTTCGGGTATGAGGCCCAACAAAGGCCCAAAAGAGGCCTCGTGGGCCCAGATTAATCAGTACGGACTCCATTCAATCTTCTCTCTTCTTCGCGCGCTCCCGCAACTCCTCCGGCTCTGCGCAAATCTCTCTCCCTCTCTCTCTCTGCGACACCGCCTTCTTCTCCAACCGATATACCAACACTCTCCTTCATCGCCATGGGAGAAGACCATGCATCGCCGCCACGTCCACTTCTCGGCCGCCTCGTCCGGTTCCCTCGCCAATTCCCCAAGTCCTTCTCCCTCCGCCGCAAGATCCCCTGGTGGTACCAGGTCCTAGACCCCGGGAGCGAGTTCGTCGCGCGATGGAACCACGTCTTCCTCGTCTCCTGCCTCATCGCCCTCTTCATCGACCCGCTCTACTTCTTCGTCCCCTCGTCGGCGGCCCTGCCTGCGTCAAGATCGACTTCGGCTTCGGGGCGATCATCACCTTCCTCCGCACCATCGCTGACTTGTTCTGCCTGATGCACATGGTTCTGAAGTTCAGGACCGCGTTTGTCGCTCCGAACTCCCGGGTCTTCGGGAGGGGCGAGCTGGTCATGGACGCGAGGGAGATCGCGATTCGGTACTTGAAGACGGATTTCGTCATCGATCTCGCCGCGACGCTTCCTCTTCCCCAGGTCAGCGTGATTTTTAAACGGAATTTTCGGTTTGAATCGTTTTCCTTGAGAAGAGTGCTCACCTAGGGGTGATATGTTCGACAGAAGTTCATTAGTTCGTCAATGGTTTTGTTTTCTCAAGTTCTATTTCAGTAGTTCATGTCTGAAGGTTTAGCAAATGAAGAATGGTTGAAATGTAATGTTGCATTTCAGATGAAGCTTATGAGAAAATGAGGTAACAGGTCGCGGGAGTACGGCTATAAAGTGCAGATTGGGGTGGGAGCTTGAAAGAATTATGAATAAAGTTCTCTTCATTAGAGTGTTTTCGCTTGGTTCAATGAGGAAGAGGTGTTGTAATTAGGGCTTTACATAGCATGAAGATGAAGATACACCTTTTTCAGTGTCAAAGAGTATGCAACTAAATATTTCCGAAGTTTAAGCTATTACTTGGAGATGGAAGTTATGTTTTGATATCGCATGACTTAAACCTACTTTGAACTTGATTATTTCAAAAGCTTAAGGAATGTTAGTCAGTAATTTGAAGTGTGTCTTTGTATCCAGACTGTTCATTCGGATGTTCTTGTCTCACCCTGACTTGCCACACATCTGACTTTTTGTAGATTGGATGCTTATATCGCTTTTGTTCAATGACATGTCTTTCTACTTCTATAGACTCTGATCTTCCTTTGTAATTTCAAATTAACATCGTCTACTGAAATGCTGCTTAACTGACATCTTACACAATTCTCCAGACAGTCCAATGATATGTTTTTTGCAATATGTCTATTTACAGCCATTGATGTTTTCCCCTTTGGCAGATCTTTATTTGGTTCATTATCCCAGCAATACAAAATCCTACAGCTGTTCATGCCAACCACACGGTCTCTCTTATCGTTCTCGTTCAATATTTTCCTCGATTTTCCTCATTTTCCCGCTGCATAGACAGATTGTGAAAACAACTGGGGTGATAGCCAAGACTGCTTGGACAGGAGCAGCATACAATCTCATTCTCTGCACCCTAGCTAGTCATGTAAGCATTCTTTTACTACTTTGTGTTTTATAACTGCAGAAGTGGATGCGTGCATATTTTTGTTGCTTTTAAATTTTTTCATGCAATTGCAGTTATGTCATAGTTGTCCCACACTCTGGTACAGGTTATAGGATCAGTATGGTATTTATGGTCCATTCAGAGGCTGAATTCATGCTGGAGGATAGAATGTGCGAAGGAAATGAACAACGCCCATTCTCCACCTTGTAAACAGCGGTTTTTTGATTGTACCACGTTAGATGACCCTCAACGCAAGTTGTGGTTGAATTCCACTCAGGTGTTGGCCAATTGTGATGCTTTCAAAGATGACTTCCATCTTCAGTTTGGAATATTTGCTAGTGCTTTCACAAATGAAGTAGCTTCGGCAGATTTTATTGAGAAATACTTCTACTGTCTCTGGTGGGGCTTGCGGAACTTGAGGTATGCAGTCGCCAATTTCACTTCACAAAATTCACGTAATTGGGTGGCTAGATGTGGCTCATGAGTCGACCATCCATAAACAGCTTATTGCTCTGCTGCTGAGCTCACGGGATGATTTAGTTTTAGCTTTTGAGGTGTAATGTGCTGGGTTATGTCAATGCAGATTGAGTATGCTCATCAGCTAAGTGAATTTTATCTAGATTTTTGTTGACCAACAACATAATATAGGTTTGACTGGCAAGGATGCGATTTACTTTTGCAGTGCATTTCAGAAGAAGGTTTTCTTGACTCAAAATGAGACCTCATCTGAATTTTCTCTGCCAATGCACAACTATTGTTTTGACTGTAAATTAAATCTCTCTCTCTCTCTCTCTCTGTATGTATGTACGCACACGTATCTAGTTTATGAGGGAACATCTATATGCTGGAGATTGTATTGCAGTATTTCTTGTTAATTTTTGGCCTACGAAGTTTGGTAGCCCCAGTCTTCACAAATGCAGAATATGTGATGTGCTAGGTCCTTTCTTGTACTCATAGTGTCTTTCTCACTGGCAGTTCATATGGGCAGAGTTTGATGACTACCACTCTTAGTGGTGAAAATTTATTCTCCATATTTATCTGCATTGCGGGTTTGATTTTCTTCTCACATTTCATCGGAAACATGCAGGTTTGTACCTTTCTTGTATTTGTTATGTATTTTGTTTGTAATGTGATGGTCAAAGCTGCTTAATCTGCACCTTACCAAAAAAAAAAAGAAGCTGCTTAATCTGTACTGTGCCGCAAAGGACTGAGCGCGGGTACATCAGTTTTTAGTTTTTAAATCAGTTGGGTCACTTTCATTGTGGTGCCAGCATAGCAGAAACACTGATTTTCAATCTTTTCTGCCTTTCAAGTCTCTTGCTTCTTTCGACCAAAAATAAAATAAAATAAAGGTCTCTTGCTTCTTGCGTTTTGTATTTCTGGAGTCATAGACTTAGCAATCAGTACATGGCAACATATCCTTAAGCAGATGAGCTGTCATGCAGGTGCAAACAATAGATTATAGCCTTTCATGTTAGCTTTCCTTTCTAATGAAAATACCTATGTTTAAGCATATTCGTCTTTGGTACTTCTAGAGCAGAGAAGTCCCAGATATAAATATAGATACTAATTGAAAGCGGGGAGTATTCAAAGGAGTGTTTGCCTAGTTCATTGTCTTGCTTATTAATGACTAATGTTGAATCAGGTTTTCCAGTATCATATGATAGAATATCTTGTATGTAAAGATATGTTATCATTTTGTTGCTGCAGTGCTGTGCTCTTGTGGAGTTTTATCTTTAGCTGTTTAAAACTTGTGACACCAATTATTTATAAAAGCTCCAGAGAGCTGTGGAAGCTTTGTAACCCAGTGAGGGAAGCATGGTGTTTAACCAGTAACTTAACGGTTGCATTCATTTTTTCAACAGTCTGATTGACATGTATGAGTTTGTGTTGAGATTTGCCCGCTGCTTACAGTACTCTCTCTGTCTTGAAAAACTTTTGTTTTCTAAAGACATATTTGCAATCTTCAACGGTAAGACTTGAAGAATGGAGAATTAAACGGAGAGATACAGAGGAATGGATGCGGCATCGTCAACTACCTCCAGAATTGCAAGAACGTGTCCGCCAGTTTGTTCAGTACAAATGGCTTGCCACTAGAGGTGTCGACGAGGAAACCATTTTACAATCCTTACCTCTTGATCTTCGACGCCAAATTCAAAGGCATCTTTGTCTAGCCCTTGTTCGCCGGGTAAGATATCTGAGTCATTGCGTTTAACTTTTGAAAGCATAAGTTATTTGAAGAAAATATTTTAAGAGTCAGTGTTTTTTCATGGTTTGCCAGAACTTTTATCATACTGCTGGAATGTTTTGTATTTTACCACCAAGTCCAGTACATTAACTTCATGCAAATGATATCTAGAATAGCATCTGATAGGTAACAGATATAGATGTCAAGTTATTTCTGTTTTTCCTTTCTGGCCAAGTACATACCAATGTTTAATTGTCGTGTAGTTAAAGCATACAGCTATTTGAAAATAGAAACACAGCCAAACTAAGGGTTGCCGTCTTCTTGGTGATGAGGCAGTACCTGAAGCCACTGTTCTCAAAAAAGAAAAGTATAGCTTTCTGCTTTCTGAATTCTGATTTGAATGTGCTACGGGAAAATTGACTCTTGCGAATGGCATCCTCATTTGCTTCTGGAGGACCTTCATGATGGGATCAGCTACCTTCAGTGAATTCAAGACGGTTGCCTGTTCATAATACTGTTCGACATAGTTTAACAAATATGTTGGAGAATAAGTGATCTGGTTCTCTACTTCCAACAAAAGCGGGAGCATTAGGATCTAGATTTTATTTAACGGAAACTATTAGGTGCTTGGAGTTATTTATCCATTTTCAACCTTCTGAAGACATAAACCAACTTGAGCAAATCTGAATTGTTCTCTTTTCCTATCTAGGTCCCTTTCTTTGCACAAATGGATCATCAGCTCTTAGATGCTATATGTGAACGCCTAGTCTCATCCTTGCATACGAAAGACACATTCATCGTCCGAGAGGGCGATCCGGTGAATGAGATGCTTTTCATCATAAGGGGCGAAGTAGAGAGCAGCACCACAGACGGTGGGAGAGTAGGGTTCTTCAACTCCATTACCCTTGGAGCTGGTGACTTTTGTGGTGAGGAGCTGCTCACTTGGGCGTTGGTGCCTACTTCGAGCCTCAACCTACCATCCTCAACTAGAACAGTTAAAACCCTCACTGAAGTGGAGGCATTTGCACTGAGAGCCGAGGACCTGAAGTTTGTCTCTACCCAATTTAAGCGTCTCCACAGCAAGAAACTCCAACACGCTTTCAGGTATCCTTTTTTATTCTGTGAGATATTCGACTCGAGAAATGATTTGACTCGCTTGGAAGATGTACAAACTTTTCCATGTTCTTGCGTGCTCCAAAAAATTTAAACTGAGATTGATTGTGATGTAAAAACGCTTTCAGGTATTACTCCCACCAGTGGAGGACTTGGGGGGCGTGCTATATCCAAGTCGCTTGGAGAAGATTCAAGAAGAGAAAGCTAGCTATGGAGTTGGCCAGACACGAAGACGCCTATTATATGAACGGAGCGGACAAGGAGAGCGAGTATGGACATGAGTGCTCTGATGGCAACGGGGGGTTGAGTCGGTTAACCGATGATGTGGCCGGCACTCAACACCTCGGAGCTACAATACTGGCTTCCAAATTCGCTGCCAACACGAAAAGAGGGGCCAATCAAAAGGTCACTATACTGGATCCTCAAGAACTGAAGATGCCCAAACTGTTCAAACCTGACGAGCCTGATTTTTCCAGAGACCTTGGAGAGAGTTAGCTTTGGATTGCCTACTGTCATCACAAAACCGCTGTGATTGCGCCACCTTCTCCCCCACAAGCGGCCAATTCGCGGTACGATAGATTGGGCAAAACCAGTTTGCTCAAGTTACCGATTTCAGCTGTCCTTCCTTACTTGATCCTTAAAAGAGTTAACTCAAAACGTGTAAATTTTATCTTAACCACTGGCATTTAAAGTTCTTGGGATTTTAAAAAGGGTCACTAAACATGCTTGATATCGCTAACTATGAATATTTCTATGGCCATATTAACGTTGCCTATTGCATTGGACGCTGTCCTAAAGTCAATGGGATTGGCATTTGATAAGGACGCACGATCCAATTCCCCTAGCTCCACCGTTCAAATTGGCTATTATTTGCTCTTTATGATGGGGTATGTACGAACCATCCCATCTATGTGCCCTGATTAAATTCCGCTCATAGGAAGGTGGCGGTCACGCCAAGGTGAGACATTGTAACACAAAATGCGTCGCATCTGAAAGAAACACTTAATTACTCGGCTAAAATAATCAACAATCATATGCTTACTTGTTGTCTAAATTAATAGTTTTCTCGCAATTTTAATGAGGTCGATTTCTATTAGGTCTAGATGGGCGAGTATTTAGTGACACGATTAACTTCTGCAAACGAGTTACCCGTTAAAACAGTAACATGTTTGTATACACTTTGTCCAAATGAGCAAATTATCCATTCCTCCTCTTCTTCATCATTGCCTTTTCTTTTTATAGGACAAACAAGACTTTAGTTTCTCAACATTTTGACTTTTTCCTCCACAGACCCGACTCATCCTCTTTGCAGGTCAAGGTCTTTGAACTATACCTGTCGTGTCGTCTGAATTCATCTCCTCGATCTGATCAAATAAATGACCATTTGCTCTATCGTCACGAGGAAACATAAAAAAAGTGGAAGAAAGGAGTAAATCTAGTTTCTTACGTGTGTCGACATGGCGGTATGACCTTGGTGCAAACTTTTTGTAGGTGGTGCCCGTGCCATGACAAGTTATGAATGGATTTGCTCGTGTTATAGTCCTCCACAAGTTATGTTTGACTTGTATAGGAAAGAGACCAGTCCACTTGTCGCAGGAGCAGCCATTTTGCTCATTACTACCAAACCTCCGTGCCCCTCCCCGATCTTCACTTGTCGTTTTGTCCCCGTCGTGAGTGGATTTCCACAGAAATGAAGTGTTGGGCATGTTTGAATTGTGGATCATATCGCTTGACATTCTTGTTATTCGATTGGACAACGTAATTTAGTGTTCTTTCTTGCGAGGAAGCGATAATCTCCGGTCTCTCTCTCTCTCTCTCGCGTGTGCGCGCTACCTTTCGAAGCCACGATCCACTAAACGCCATGTGTGGAGAGAGAAAGAGAGCTCGTCAAAATCTCTTCATTGTCCAAGTTTCTTGTCTCTGACCCGTCTTGCCATTTTATTTTGGACTTTCATGCAGAGTTCTGATGACGAAGGCAATCCCAGTCTCGGGGAGAAGAGTTGGTCACGAGACGAGATAAGGGCGTGTGTGGTGGATGCTGCTCTTGCTCTCTGTTAATAAGGAAAAAGCTGTACTTTTGTCCCTTCTGCATCCGAAAAGGGAGACCTATACACTTTACTCTGTTTTGCAGAGTGAGCTATGGCTGCTCGCAGATTATCGTCCTTGCTCACTCGTTCACTCTCTGCTTCGCGGCTTCTCTCTTCAGGTGACCACCTTTTCATTACTGAGTTCTAGCAAGACCCTTCAAAGAAAGGGTTCGGTAGGAATCAGTTTCTGGAAACGATGACTGTCTGGTTCTTTCCTTTCTCACCCTGCGTCGCGCACAAGGTAGATGACGAAGGTCTAGTCTGATTCCACTCTTGGCTTCGTAGACTTTGATGTTGTTTCTTGATTGGGGACTGCATAAATTGGAAGAAAGAACTCTAATAAGTGGTCCCACAGACCCAAATTGGCCTGGAGATTTGTGAGGTTTCGGTTCGTAGAGATGGGTTCTGATAAGGATTTGATGTTAACTGAGACTTGTGTTGTTCGCTGAAGACTTTACTTTTTGGAGCAATCTTAAACATGGTAATTTCTTAAGAAGTTCACGTACCGCCTACCATTCATTTCTTTTCCGCAATACTTGTCTTCATCTGCTCTTTATCAAATTGTAATATCAATGCAGTTAGCTCCAATTCTCTCTCCTCCTTCTTTCCACCGTGCTTAGTATTTTTCTCAAAATTCATTTCTGATGTGATAAGTTCTGCTTGCTTGTTGGTACTTTTGTATGATTAGGAAGAAACCATTGTCTGGGAAGTAGAACCCGCAGGTTCAGCACTGCAGCTGCAGTCGAAGAACTGATTGCTCCGCCCGTTCAAGTAAGTTATACGCAGCACCTGATTAATGGGCGCTTCCTGGATGCGGCGTCGGGTAAGTAACACTGATTGGAAAGTAATGGCCGTTAGCTTCAATTGCTTGGTTTGTTGTTGTAGAAAGGATTCCTGCATGTAACTGTTTCGACATAGATCTGAAAGTTGATTCTATCCCAGGAAGAACTTTCCCGACGTATGATCCTCGTACTGGGGATGTCCTTGCTCATGTTGCCGAGGGCGATGCCGAAGATATCGACCGCGCTGTGGCAGCTGCCCGCAAGGCATTCGATGAAGGACCGTGGCCAAAGATGACTCCTTACGTGAGATTGAAAAAATTATAGCCACGATTTTCCTTCTATTACATCCGTCAGTTGTTACATCTTGAGTTGATACATGTTTTGATGATGTACCTGCGCTTGCCACCAGGAAAGATCAAAAATACTGCTGCGCTTCGCCGATTTGGTGAAAAAGCATAACGACGAGCTTGCAGCTCTGGAGACTTGGAATTGTGGAAAGCCTTACGAGCAGTCTGCCAAATCTGAATTGCCGATGCTGGCACGCCTCTTTCGGTATTATGCTGGTAAGGAATGATGTGTTCTTTCTACGTCATTACCATTTGACTAGCCTGTCTTGTCAATGTTTCTGATTCTTCTTCTCCTATTGTAGGTTGGGCCGATAAAATCCATGGGCTGACAGTCCCGGCGATGGAAATCACCATGTGCAAACATTGCATGAACCAATTGGTGTTGCAGGGCAGATCATTCCGTGGAACTTTCCTCTTATCATGTTCGCTTGGAAAGTTGGACCGGCATTAGCATGTGGTAACACAATTGTCCTAAAGACTGCAGAACAAACACCTTTGACGGCACTGTATGCTGCAAAAACTCTTCCATGAGGTCTCTCTCTCTCTCTCTCTCAAGAAACCGAGGCATAATTTGTCCAGACTCGGACTGAGCCTATTTCGATATTAATATACATTTTGGTTGGAACTTTCTCTGTTTACTACTCATAAGTCTCTGAGGTCTGCATGGCCATTGCCACTCTTCATCAGACTACACAGAAAATTTAATTGAGAGCTGGTATCTTGACACTTTAGATATTTGTCCAGACTCATTCTGAGTTTAGCTGCTAGATGAATCCTCTGCAAATGAGTATGTCTCAGCCGATTTGGTTTATTGGTGCATTATGTCTTTGTAGTCCAAATTTTTAAAGCATTGAGCGTGGATTCAGGTCAAGATGGGTACGTAGTTTTCTTGGTCCGATTGGCAAAAGAAAATGCCTAGCACTTACAGCATAGGTGAAAAGATGATCAGCATATCTTAACTTTGAAAAACGAGGATGTAACTCATGCAGAAAGCCAAACAAACAAACTGTTTAATTACCTTTCAAATTATATGAGGAGCTCTTACTCGCACAAGAGAGCTCTGATTTGCCAGGTTCATTCTTACTTTACTGAAGTGATTGTTTTTGTGACAGGCTGGACTTCCTCCTGGTGTTCTAAATGTTGTTTCTGGCTATGGTCCTACAGCTGGTGCAGCTCTTGCAAGCCATATGGATGTGGACAAGGTATGTTAGACCAATCCACTGAAATTACTATGTGGGATTGCTTGGTAATCTGAAAGAGATAATTCAACTGATAAGCCAATTTTACGAGGACTCAGTATAATAGAGTTGAGGTGTTATAATGTGAAGAAATATGAGGAATGGATATGCCGCAATGTGCATGTGATGCTGGAGCTCGCAATAATCTTTAACATGCAAGTCGTTTTTTTCTACAATATGTTTGAGGATTCTTGTGCAACTCAGTGAGAGAAAGAAGAAACCTCCTATTTCAAATGACGGCATAAAATAATCTTTTTATTGCATATCAGGGCCATCCAAATCTTCTTCTCTACGAATCACCATGAATATTCACCAACTGCCCATTCCACGAATGTAAGCATTGTACTCTAGAAGTGATCAAAGGACTCTAGAAAAGACAGCCTATTCTTTCACAATGTCTTTAGCAAAGCGCCTCTGTCTCCTAATGGAAATACTAATGTCATGAGTTCTTTCTGAGATCTTATGTCTACTTGCTTCATAAAGCTGAAATTTTTAATCCATGGTGAACTGGCATTTGATGGACTGGTATGAATTTATTGCAGCTACGTGGCTTGAAAAGATTCTCATGCAAGAATGTCGGGTCATCTAGGCTTCATGATAGCACATCATTTAGCATCATTTCATAATTTTGACAAATTAAAATGAACATTCCAAGCTAGGGCATATGCGCCTTTAAGGGCAAAAAACTTGTGTTCTGCCCTGCAGCTCGCCTTTACTGGATCAACCGAAACTGGAAAGATTGTCCTGGAATTGGCTGCAAGGAGCAATCTGAAGCCTGTGACATTGGAACTGGGAGGCAAGTCACCTTCATAGTCTGTGAAGATGCTGATGTTGATACAGCCGTGGAGCTTGCACACTTTGCTCTTTTCTTCAATCAGGTCCGTCTGATGTTAGTATTGTGACAGTTAGATGGAGATGAAAATGAAGTTGCCATAGATGAATGAATGAAGGGATATATAAACAGGGGCAATGCTGCTGTGCTGGGTCTCGTACATATGTACATGAACGAGTGTATGATGAGTTCGTAGAGAAGGCAAAAGTTCGGGCACTGAAACGTAGTGTCGGTGATCCTTTCAAGAAGGGTATCGAACAAGGTCCACAGGTACGAACCTTTTCAAACCTCTCAATTAGTATATGACCTGAAAACTTGCTGCAGCTTTTCTCTTCGATGCAATCTGTCATAATTCCATCAGAGTTTGTACTTAGAGCTTTCGATTGACGCTGTCATGACCTCGTGATGCCACATCTCCTAGATTGATGCGGAGCAATTCGAGAAGGTGCTTAGATACATAAGAGCTGGCATAGATGGCAATGCGACTCTTGAATGTGGAGGAGAGAGATTGGGCTCCAAAGGTTTCTTTGTTAAGCCAACAGTTTTCTCGAATGTCCAGGTATTGCTCGGTCATTGAGTTGCTGGTTCCTTGTGCATTGATAAAGTGTTACCTAATTGGTACCCTATGCGAGACTTTTGTCATTCAGGATGACATGCTGATAGCAAGTGATGAGATCTTCGGCCCCGTGCAATCGATATTGAAATTCAAGTGAGTGAAGAGCTTTCTATCTGCATATTGCGGGGCTTGCTCCTTATGTTGAATTCAAACTATTATCATAGGCTTCAATGAGTTATTTTATTTTATTTTATTTTCTAAATCTGTGAAATGAAACTTTCGAAACACCTTCCCTGTATTTGTCCACCCCGTTCTCAGTTCAATTTCCGTTTTGCACCGTGTAATAGTATATTCTCTTGAGCAGGGACCTCGATGAAGTCGTCCGAAGGGCCAACACTACGCGTTATGGGTCTAGCTGCGGGCGTCTTCACTAAGAACATAGACGTGGCCAACACGCTATCGCGGGCGTGAGGGTCGGGACTGTTGTGGGTCAATTGCTTCGACGTCTTCGATGCGTCGATCCCGTTCGGCGGTTACAAGATGAAGCGGGATAGGGAGGGAGAAGGGGATATACAGCTTCAACAACTATCTGCAAGTCAAAGCCGTCGTCATGCCTTTGAAGAATCCGGCTTGGCTGTAAAACTCAGCAAAACGAACTGTTTGAAACCAAACACAGCAAACACCAAGTGAGACTGTACACTGTGCGTGCATTGAAGTAACTCTCTCTGAGTTAATGTTCTCTCCTCTCTCTCTCTCTCTCTCTCTCTCTCTCTCAGTGGTGAAAGTACATCCTGAAAGACCTTTGAGCCCATATGTGTGGCGTAGCTACTTCTCTGTCCACTCTGTTAATCTTTTTTCAGCATCCCCGGACATCGACCTTCTTCCGGACCGAGACGGCGCTGTGATCGGGCGCAGCTGAACCTGCTGGTCTGGTCCGGTCTGGATGCAAAAGCATCGACATAATGCTGGAGCTCAATCTCAGCCCTCTTCAATGGCCGAAGCAGATCCAGTGAAAATCTCCGCCAAGCCGTGTCCCGTCATTAATTTGCCAACAAAACAGATTTGCCAAGCCTCGCTTGAATCGACCGGCGATGACATTCATCGGGTGGGTCGATCGTCAAAACCTGTCCTTTTCACAATCATTGGCACACAAAGATATTGACCAAGTAAAAAATGGCCATTGCTAGTGAGATCTTGAAGCCTTGGACCCAATGAACATAGCCGAGTGAAAGCTTGGCAATGTAGAAAAGGAACAAAAACCCGTAATTTACGGTGAGACAATGATCAGTCCCCATGATAGCCCACGTCAAAGGGCCGTCTTTGCAGGTCACGTCCGAGTGAGGAAAATCCTAGCAGCTGTTCTGAACCAGTGAATTAAATCCTTTTCGTTCGTTCCGCTCAGTGCTTACTGGCGGTAATCAAGATTGGGGTGGGGATTAGGACGCGAACCAGAGGAATAGGTCTCTCATGATGAGGCCCGTCCGTACAAAACTCGTCTCTCCATTTTCGTTTTGTAAAATTGATCCCGTTGCGCCTCTCAAATCCATCGACACTTGAAGTGGACATAATAGGCTCAGACACCAAAAAAAAAAAAAAAAAAAAAAAAACACATACCAATGTTCCACATTTGACAGCAGCGTGCCAGGAGCAAAAAGGTCTAACTTAATCGGAAACTATTGAGTAAATATAGAGCACGTGGTATCACATCTACTGATCGGGACACATGACACGTTACCTAATAAGTTCGAACCGATACCGAAGTAACATAAAGCTTAACCGATCGCATAAGTCAAGAAATCGAAGTTGCGAGCTCACGCGATACAAGACCATCTCCGATCACCGGCGAAATTCTGCCACCCTTATATTCTGATCCCACTATAATTCAAAGTCCCTAATCAGACAACTCGCTTTTCTCGCCCTATATCAACCGAACCAATTAGTCGCAAATCAGGCGGCGTCACTTACCCACAACGGGCAGCTATCTCCCGCCCGTTATTTCGAATCCTGTCCATTCCCAGGAGCACTTTTGCGTTATAATCTTTGGATCGCTCGGAATCTAGGTTATCCTGTTCTAGGAAAACAAGTACTTTCCAATCATCGAGCCTACGGGTATATGAAGTTGTGCAAGATGGGATATTGGCTTTCCAACTTTTCGACACGATCAGGCGACAAATGCGGGCTACGGTCTGACATTGATGTTTGAGTTAGTCATGTGCGGCGGCCACAACATTTCCAAGGACCAGGTATTTCTTCTAAATCACAAAAAAAGCATGCCCGGATTTTTTTTTTTTTGGGCAGATAAAAGCTAGGGTGCAAATTCATGAAGCGTAAAAAAGACAAGTTGAGGACAATCCTTTGGCTTCTCAATTGTTCCCGGTTTAGCCAAGCCTGTCCGAAAAAGGGCGAGGCACACCGACACCCCCCCCCACAAAATTAACTCACAGAGTAATACGCTATTACTATAATTATTAGGGAACCACGCACACACCTCGTATTATGCACTTCCTTAATACCCGAAAAATCCACCTAATTTCCCTTTTAAAAAACAAGAAAAAAAAAAAAAATCGGACAGCGGCAATTTACTTCACGCCTTCAATGAACTGACAGTCCCATTGACTTAGGGAACATGTCGTGACCCCCGTCCCCCATTCATACATCGTGTCCTGGTCGGCCCGCGCGGGCCCCAGCCCACACATAAACGGAAATTTTTCAAAAATTTAGGCAAGAAATCTGCTATCCCACAATAGCATATTTTTGCAACGGGATCTCGCAAAAGAAACACAAGCACTGCCCCAACAACGAGCCTCCACAGTGTCGCCTTTAACGACAACACGTGTCCCCGGGACTATTTCGCCGCCAGATCCCCATTCAAGCGTTTCAACCTCGGCCCACGCCAAGATCCCGACACCTTCGCGCAACGTGTCAACAAGATCCCAAACACCCCCCCGTCATCTCCTCTTCCCCTCCGTGTATCTCAACCTTATAAGCCGAACAGGAAGAAGACACTCCCTGATGTATCTTCAAGTGCGGAAAATTGAGCGGCCTCCAGGAAAAGAAAACCAACAGGGAGTTTCGTAATTTTCGTTGTTCACAGCAAGTGATTCAAAAAAGTTTGACGCGCCGACCGCCAATCATGTCGTTCCGGCGTCCGCCCATGCATACAAAGAAAAGACCGCAGCGGTCGAGCCGGCGACACGGTACGTTAGACTCTTCTAAGATCGCGCACTGCCACGCCGGTATGGCTGCTTCCAACCACGGAACGCTTCGCGACCCCCGCCCCACCAGAGAGGAGGAAACGCGAAGCGACAGCAGCCGATACCTGAAACAAAATTGCACGTCGGGACTACGAAGGACCGTACAGAGCCAAAGAACACGCTACCTGCCGAGTTCTTGCCGAGACGTCCGCCCCCATCGAGTCGCGGGCTGACGGTCCTACGCCCGCTCCCGCGCTTCTCTGCTTCTCCCGAGCTCCCACACCGCGGTCAACTAACCCAGTGAAGATCAGGTTCATGCTCGAGGACTGCTCGTGCGACCCGTGGCGCCGGGTCCTGGATCTTGTCGAGAAATGCGTAACAAGCTTGTCGCTGGGTTTGTCAGCGCGCCTAAAGGCATGTGGTAGACTCGCCACAGAGTTCTCGGGCGTATGGTTCCGACAGCGGTCGGCACGGACGCTGAGCGTTGTCACTTGTGAAACGCAATCGACGCCGGCTGAGCAGAAGGGAAAAGTGAAGGAATGGTCGACGTTGGTGTCTGGGTTGGGCCAAGCAGGCCGACGAGACACGGGGCTAAACTCTCCTGAGCTCGATAGGCCGGGAGAGTTACACAATGAGGCAACGTCCAGTTCGATGATCGTTTTTAACTTACGGGGAAAGGGATCGAGCCGGGACAGAGGATATCAAAAGTGATACGAGCGGTTCTCGATTATCTCGAGAAGGAGCTGGATTGCGCGACCACCGCGACAAACTAAGGAAATCAAGTTCGCTGCAGAGGGGCTGTCGAGAGCCCGCATCAATTTGAGTACTCGCGAGAGGTTCTCAATGACGCGGGGAGCGGAGAAAGCATCCAACGGGAGATGCAGCAAGTTTGATGGGCATCTCATGAGCGATTTGCAGACTTTGGAAGTTCCTGTTTGAGCTCCAGTTATGAGATCATCAGGAGCAACCAGCAATCAGAGTCGTACGCAAATTAACTTGGAGACTCTCAGCTGCAGTGAACCCGGAGGAATTCGACCTGCCAGTATCTCGATTCCGAGATGATGACGACCCCGGGGGACCGCTCTCCACGGAACGGGGGCCCAAAACCTACGACCGGTAATCGATCCCAAGAGGATCCAAAAGGTGGGAAATTACATGCACCCGATAAACAGGGTGAAGAGGCTCACCAGCGCACCGAGGCAGTGCCCAAATCAGCTGCTAACAGAGGAAGATTGATCAAAAAGCATTTCCTTGCCCACCAGGTCCCACACCCGCAACATATGGCATCTCTGCTCGCCAATTCCGGAAGAGAGAAGTAGTGAACATCACGAGGATATTGATATTCGAATGGAACAGCAAGGTGGGCACTTCGGACAGGCGATGAAAAAGCTCTAAAGAATGGTATCGCGGTTGAGGAGGGCTGGTTTTTGGTTACCCGACCTGAGCAAGGAAGCACAAGGTTTGCGACGAAACCGGCTGCTTGGCAAAGCAAACCACTTCAAAATAGGAAATGCCTGATGGAAGCAGGCACGGTTTTAGCGCTGCAAAATTTGCACCCTCTCGGTGTTCGCTGATTGCAGTCTACTCAAGCGAGAATGCAATCGCAGGCTCTGTTGCAAACCTCTCAAAGCCCAATAGCGGCAACAAGGTGGAGGTAATTGGCGATTGGTGGCAAAGGCCCCCTGAGCCCGGATCTTGTTCGTTAATAGGAAAGGTGCAGCTCGAGGCGTAGTCCAAAAATTTGTGGCGGCCGCCGACAATGTTATCCATCTTCTGTGAAGGGGCGGACCAGGAGCCGGACGATGATGCGGCGGTGAAACGTCCCCGACGCGTCCGATACCCAGCTCTGCGTAGAACCTCGTAAGAAAGGAAAGCTGTCAGGGAAACAGAACGCGGTG
>JAGVVM010003511.1:0-19137 GCA_019149425.1 Psidium friedrichsthalianum
AAATTTGATCTTAAAATTTTAAGTCAGTATTCTATACAAGGCAAACTAAAGTTTCATTTTAGGAAGATTCTAATGAGGATTTAAGGTGCTCTTATTATTTTAAAGCAGGGTTTGATGAAAAATGTATTTTTGGCCTTTATTTTTTCTATTTTCCTTTTACTTTTGTTTTTGTTTTTTTCTCCTTTTCCTCCCTCCCTCTCTAGCCATCGCCGGCTTTAGCGTAGTGCATTTTTCGTCCTTTAATTCGGTACTCCTAAATTCAGCATAACTAAGCTTTTCCTTGATTATTTTTGCCATTTAGATAATCTTAGTTTTATCACACGGGAGTTAATAATTTTGCTTTAAATTTCTCTGCCTCTCTTTTCTCTCTCTTTCTCTTGACCATGTCCGTCCTGAAAATTCAACCACCGTTCATTTCACTTGATTTCAGTTAGACCAACGGGTGCGTCGACGTCTGTCTTCTTCATTTATTGGGGTCTGCTCGCCATGCACAACTCATTCTCCTGACGCAAGTCTCTCTCTCTCTACTCTACCTGGCGATTAACGGGCAGGAGCGCCGGCCCCAGGACCAGAAGCGCGGATTCCGTACATCCCCCACCCCAGCCGGCGTTGCGGCCCGACCACCCACGCGCTCTTGTCGTGTTGGGAGGGCGTTTTGCCGTTCCTCTTCTCGAGGTGCGATACAATTGGAAGTCCTATGGATTCAACCCCCCTTACCCTCTCTCATCTCGTCGCTCTCGTTTTGTTTTTTCTCGCATCATCTCATTGCTGCTCTCCAACATATAGCCCTTGAATTTTATACCTTTCCATGTTTTTTCCAAGGTTCAACAGTGTGTGTGTGTACTTTTAGTTACATCGTCTATACGCGAGTCCTTTTCGGAATTTCTCCTTACGGTTTCTTGATACGAGCGAGGGTGACATTTTTTTTGATTCTCAACTCGTTTTTCTCAGTGTCTTCTGCTTGTTTGTTGTTGTGTTGCGGTTTCATCTCCGTCACGCCGAAGACATAGTCAACAGCGGGTTTGTAAGTTATGTGTCACATGCTTCGACCCTTTTATCATTATGCTGTAGAAAGCGATTAAAGTAGCGTTCCCTTCCAGTTTGACAAGTTGTGATGATTGGTGAGCTGAAATTTGCAGCTATTTAATGTTCAAAACTACCCCTCTTGGTGCGAGCTGATGAACGTATGTAAGGTATATATTAGTGCCGAGCTCTTATACAGCAATAAGCATGCCTCAGTTTCTCTAGGACCTGTCTCTGCTTCTCCAGTAAGCTGTCAGATTTCCATATTTGTGTAGACGAGAACTGTTTTGGTCTGTTCCAAAAGGGGTCACTGATTTTTCCCTCGTATCTTGGCCTTCTAGGACTGATGATTCAGTTCCTTATATAATTTCTCAGTTTCTGTAGTGGGTCTTTCTTCATTTTTGTGGCAATGCATGAATTCTTACTAATGATTTCAAATGGATTATTTTGATTTTTCTTAGGGAGTGAGATTGAGATAATTTGAGAACTGAGAACTTGATTTCTGGCTCTCTCTTTTTTTTCCCTGAAGGCTGTGATATGATCTTCTTCTGGATCTTGGGTTTCTTCCCTCTCTTGTTCAGCCTCAAGATTGAATCCCCAGAGAACAATGGCTCTGTTTCACTCATACTTCATTGCTTGAAATTCATCTTCCTCTCCCCATTGTCCTCAGAGAGCTCTGCTCTCTTCCATTGACGTTCTCTTCTCTATTCGCCCTTCTTGTATTCTCTCTTCTAAGCTGTTCTCGAGATTCTCTTCCGGGGGTCACTCCATCCCTGACTTCAACAGCCCTTGATCCAAAACAAAGAGCTCTTCTCAGAACTAGTGTTTGGTTTCAAGCTCTCTCTGATTGTGACCGCCTATTTAGCATTTTCTTACACCATCATCTGCATCGTTGCCATCACAAGGATGTAAGTATCCATGGAAGCAGGTGAATGCTCTCTTTTGGTTGGTTCAGGCCATTACTCATGCAGTCATTGCTATAATTATCATCCATGAGAAGAGGTTTGAAGCCAAGACTCATCCACTGTCCTTAGAGCTTACTGGGTGTGCGAATTTCGTCATTATTGGCTTGTTTGCTATTTCCGGGGTCCGTCCGTTTTCGCCTCGTAACAGTAGGCCCAATGAGAATTTGAGGTTTGGATGACATAGTCTCCATGGTGTCCTTTCCCTCTGTCTGTTTGTCCTTCTCCTTGTTCGCCATTAGAGGATCCACTGGAATAGCGATGATCGAGAATCTGATGGAGAGATGGATGCCGAGTATGAACCGCTTTCGGTTAAATCTAATGTGACCAGCTTTGCATCGGCTTCGCTCGTGTCCAAGGCCTTTGGCTTTGGATGAATCCGCTTCTGAGTAAAGTGTCCAAATCCCCTCTCAAAATCGAGGAAATTCCGTCCTTATCACCTGATCACAGAGCAGAAAGAATGTCGGAGCTGTTCAAAATGAATTGCCTAAGCCCAGGAAAAGTCAAAGTCACCCAGTTGGAACCACATTGGTTCGTTGCTTTTGGAGAGAGCAATTGCCTTTACGGCCTTTCTTGCAATTGTTAGGCTGTGCGTTATGTATGTAGGGCCTATTCTGATCCAAGGATTTGTCAATTTCACTGCTGGCAAAGGAAGTTTCCCCTTACGAAGGTTATTACCTCGTATTGAGCCTTCTTAACGCAAAGTTTGTCGACGTCTTGACCACCCACCAGTTCAACTTCAACTCGCAAAAGCTGGAATGCTCATCAGGTCGCCCTTATTACCTCGCTCTACCGGAAAGGGCTGAGGTTATCGTGCTCAACTCGCAATCTCATGGGGTTGGGCAAATTGTGAACTACATGGCAGTCGACGCCCACAACTCTCGACATGATGTTACAGTTACATTCGATATGGTTGATGCCTCTGCAAGTCGGTGTTGCTCTAGTGCTCCTCTACAATTACCTCGGTGGAGCAGTTATCGGCCGTTGTTGGAATCATCGCTGTTCTGTGTTTGTGTGTTCGGAACTAGGGCGAAACAACAGATTTCAGCATACGTGATGAAGAATCGTGACTCGAGGATGAAGAGCAACGAACGAGATGCTCATTACATGCGCGTGATCAAGTTCCAGGCGTGGGAGGACACTTCAACAAGGGATCCAAAGTTTCCGGCGAATCGAGTTTAGTTGCGCTCAGCAAGTTCATGTACTCGGTGTCTGGCAATATTGTGGTCATGTGGAGCACGCCATTGCTGATCAACCCTCACATTTGTGCCGCAACCTACTTGGGAGTTCAGCTTGATGCTGGTACTGTCTTCACCGCCACGACAATTTTCAAAATTTTGCAGGAGCCAATAAGGACCTTCCCGAATTCGATGATCTCTCTCTCACAGGCAATGATATCCTTGGGAAGGCTGGATCGGTACATGATGAGCAAAGAGTTAGTGGAAAATTCCGTTGAAAGAGTGGAGGTCTGTGGAGATGGAGTTGCGGTGGAGGTTAAGGACGGAGTATTCAGCTGGGATGATGAAAACGGAGAGGAAGTCCTGAAGATATTAACATGAAGATTAAGAAAGGTCAGCTCACCGCTATAGTCGGGACTGTTGGATCCGGGAAGTCATCTCTCCTGGCATCAGTTCTTGGTGAAATGCACAAGATATCGGGCGAGGTATATTTCTGATAAAGCGAAAACTGGTCGCCCTTTTAAAGTGAAACTCTATGATTTCCAAGAGTAAAGTCTGTTGTAAGTACTCAAAATCAAATGTCAATTGCAACATCTGTGGCTTTTCAGGTCAGGATATGTGGTACAAGCGCCTATGTTGCTCAAACATCATGGATCCAAAGTGGGACTATCCAAGACAATATCCTATTTGGTTTGCCTATGAACCAAGGCAGGTACGCGGAAGTTATCAAAGTCTGCTGCTTAGAGAAGGACCTGGACATGATGGAGTTTGGAGACCAGACTGAGATTGGAGAGCGCGGCATCAACCTCAGCGGGGGCCAGAAGCAGCGTATTCAGCTAGCAAGAGCTGTTTATCAGGATTGCGATACCTATCTTCTGGACGATGTCTTTAGTGCTGTGGATGCCCATACCGGCACAGAAATATATAAGGTAATACGATGATTTTAACTCCTCTGTCTTTGTCTGATCATACTGATATCGCCCCTATAACTAGAACTAGGATGCTCATGTATTGATGCTTGTTCCTGATGCAGGAATGTGTTAGAGGAGCTCTCAAAGACAAGACCATTTTACTTGTTACTCACCAAGTTGACTTTTTGCATAATGTTGATCTCATTCTGGTGAGCGCGCTTTGCTAATTTTCTGTAACTTTACGACGATTAAAGACTTCTTAATTTTCTTAATTGGGGTGTGTTCTTTCATAGGTCATGCGAGATGGGATGATAGTGCAATCAGGAAAGTACGATGAGTTGCTCACTCTGGCTTGGATTTCAAAGCATTAGTGGCAGCCCATGAAACTTCCATGGAGCTCGTGGATGTACACGCCGCTGCGCAGGTTGATAATGCCCTTACGATGCAGCAAAGGCCTCATCAGGCTAATGGTGAGGAGGAGAACAAGGCTCTAGACCAAGTCAAGTCCGATAAGGGAAGTTCGAAGCTTGTCAAAGACGAGGAGAGGGAGACCGGTCGAGTCAGCATGAACGTGTATAAGTTGTACTGCACTGAAGCCTTCGGATGGTGGGGTGTGGTGGTAGTTGTGCTGCTCTCACTTTTATGGCAATCGTCCTTAATGGCCGGAGATTATTGGCTAGCGTACGAGACTGCAGACGAGCGTGCTATGTCGTTCAACCCTCTTTGTTCATTCGCGTCTATGCAATCATTGCTGGTATTTCCTGTGTGCTGATTCTGGTGAGAGCCTTTTCTGTTACCATTTGGGGTTGAAGACAGCACAGATCTTCTTCAGTCAAATACTACATAGCATCTTGCACGCCCCAATGTCATTCTTCGACACCACGCCTTCAGGAAGAATTTTAACCAGGGTAAGGATCGGCTGCCCCTTATAGGTTCTGTATGTCTTTCGATTGTACATAACGGTTTATGCGTAAGAGTGTCTTAGTGACGGCTGTCATTTTCTGCTCTGCAGGCATCGACTGATCAGACAAACGTTGACATCTTCATTCCCTTTCTCATGGGAATGGCCATTGCCATGTATATCACGGTCCTCAGCATCTTCATCATCACGTGTCAATATGCTTGGCCGACTGTCTTCTTGATAATACCACTTGGCTGGCTAAATTTCTGGTACAGGGTATGGATTTTTTCTTTGTAGTTAGCTAATTTTTCACAGTTACTTTTGAATATACTGAATCTGGGAAGTATAAGCATTCAAGTTCATTCGCCGCTTACCAAACTTGACACTCATTGGCCTAGTTTAACCTGGCCTGCTGTAAAAGAGAGCCCATAATTTTAGCGGTATCTTCTATGTAAAGATTGCGTTAAAGAAATTTGTCGCTCCTTGTTCACAGGAATACTATCTTTCAACGTCTCGTGAACTGACGCGCCTAGACTCCATTACCAAAGCTCCAGTAATCCATCATTTCTCGGAAAGCATTGCCGGCGTCATGACAATCCGCTCTTTTGGAAAGCAGGATAGGTTCTCTCTAGAGAATGTGCATCGCGTTAATGCAAATCTGCGGATGGATTTCCACAACAACGGATCGAACGAGTGGCTGGGTTTCCGTCTGGAGCTGATTGGAAGCTTCTTCCTCTGCATTTCTGCTGTGTTCATGGTCTTGTTACCCAGCAGCATTATCAGACCCGGTACAATTTAAGTTACACACGATCACACAAATTCCAACTATTTGGCATGAAAACGTTGGCTGTGTTGTGTATTTGAAAAAGTCTTGTCTTTCCACGCCACTCAACATCAGCTAGACGTTCCCTCTTATGATGATCAAAAGACTCAAAATTATGTCAACTCCGCATCTCAGATCTACTTCACCATTTGTTAAGTAAGCATCTTTCAAATGTCATGGCACTGATGACTCTGACACATACATTGAGTCGGTAGATTTGACTGAAGTCGAAACTAAGTCATGAACGTCTATAATGCGTTGGATTTGCTGTTGGCTTTCCGAGCAGACCCTCAATGCATCTCTAGGTTTTATCATCTGACATGTTCTGTATTCTACAGAGAATGTTGGTTTATCTCTCTCCTATGGGTTGTCCCTCAATGCCGTCCTCTTCTGGGCCATATATATGAGTTGCTTTGTGGAGAACAGGATGGTCTCGGTCGAGAGGATAAAGCAATTCGCGAACATTCCTTCGGAAGCTGCTTGGGAAATCAAAGATCGCCTTCCTCCTCCGAACTGGCCTTTTCGGGGCAATATTGATCTCAAAGACCTGCAGGTAACTTGACTTATTAATATCTTTCCTAATGGATTGTCAGTACAGATATAGTTAGGCGTGTTTGTCGATCTTCTGATTCGTCGGCGGTGGCTGCTTTATCATTTCTGAATGGTAAAGTAATAATCATCTGCAATTTGCAAGCAGGTTAGGTATCGTCCAAACATGCCTTTGGTGCTCAAGGGCCTCACTCTTAGCATCCAGGGGGCCAAGAAGATTGGTGTCGTCGGTCGTACCGGGAGCGGCAAGTCCACTCTCATTCAAGTCTTCTTTAGGTTGGTGGAGCCGACAGCAGGGCAGATAATCATAGACGGCATAGACATCTGCACTCTAGGACTTCAAGATCTCCGCTCCCGCTTTGGGATCATCCCTCAGGAACCCGTCCTCTTTGAGGGCACTGTCAGAAGCAACATCGATCCAGTCGGACAGTACACTGAGGAAGAGATATGGAAGGTATGTTTCCGTTTGCGATAATGAGGAAATGTCATATTTCATCTTCGCCGCAACATACCACGCTTCTGATGCATTGCGGATCACATTAGAGAAGTCGTGATATTTTTTTTTTCTCATTTCCTTTTGCATCCTTGCAAATACAGTTTCCATTAACATTTGGCTTTGTCAATGCCAGAGCCTAGAGAGATGCCAGCTTAAGGATGTGATCGCTTCCAAACCTGACAAACTCGATTCCTTAGGTACCAAACTTTGTCAATTGATGAAGATTGTGATGTTGAGATCTTGCTTTTCTTCTTTAGCAGCTAGAGATTTATCTATGTACATGGAATTTGCAGTGGTAGACAATGGAGACAATTGGAGTGTGGGACAAAGGCAGCTTCTCTGCTTAGGAGGGTGATGCTGAAGCGCAGCCGCCTCTTGTTCATGGACGAGGCAACCGCTTCCGTGGATTCGCAAACCGACGCCGTGATCCAAAGGATCATCCGGGAGGACTTTGCGACCTGCACGATTATCAGCATTGCTCATAGAATCCCCACTGTCATGGACTGCGATCGCGTCCTAGTCGTCGACGCAGGTGCAGCATTCCCTCTTTGAAACTCGGTTCACTTTATATAATTCAGAATGAGCAATTATAAGTCTAGTTTTTTTTTGTGTGTTTTCTAATGTTGCAGATGCCGTGTTATTTGCTTCACTTGCAGACATTTTTGACATGCAAGTTTTCTTCTACTTTGACAGGAAGAGCAAGGAATTCGACAGACCGTCGGCATTGCTGGAAAGGCCATCGCTTTTCGGCGCATTAGTCCAGGAGTACGCGAACCGCTCGTCCCGGTTATGAGTGCAACCGTGTTCATTACTCAGTCTCCAACAGTTTGCTGCACTAATCCTCCGAAGAGGAAAATCGATACTGGGGATTCCTCGGGCCGGAGTTCTCGCGATCGACGGTCGTATAAAAAAAAAAAGGTTGAAAGACGAGGTAGAATCTTGTAATTCTAGGTAGCTACTCAGAGTAGGAACACTGGTTATTCCAGGGCAAATCAAGCGCAAAGTCCCTGGTTAGATTCTGTACTAATCTCGGGGAGAGAAATCTTGCATGACTCTGGAGGGGAAGAAGGTGATCATAAGAAATTCTCTTATCTATTACACAAAGGTCGCTTTGCATTTTCACTTAGAGAAAAAAATATATTGTTTGGACTCGATGCAAGTACCTAGTAAGTTTATCCGAGTTTTTCGAAAAAATTTCTGCCTTTTTTAATTCTCTTTTTTGCTTTTGCGGGCTTTCGTGAATGCAATTGCAATTGAATGACCGTTGATTGTTCGATCTTTTTAATTGAGAGAAGCTGTGATAAGTATCGTCCGATATGAGAATTACTTTGTATTCCCAAACTGAAGAAATGTGATAATTTCTCGAGTGAATTTGAAGCATCTGAATTCAGTCCGAATGATCTGATGGTGCATGTGAATCCGGCTCGCTTGCCTCGAAAAACAAGTGTAGAGAAGCATAATTCTTGTTGGTAAATTGTCTTAACTCTTCTATTGAAGCACCTATCTTTCCGACCGACTCCGATAAATTATCAATTTTTGTCAGCATGACTTACTAGCGTTTTCTAAGTTAGAATCGCTTATACACGAGATCCTCAGCCTTTCTTTGAGTAAGTGTTAACTTCTCTTCGATAACTTTACCAATTGACTTTGGGTCTTCGTTTTTATTTGAACAACTTGCCAAAGTTTATTTAATTGACTATGAATTGTTCAGTTTTCAATAACTTAGCGTACTTTTATTGAATTGACCATTAATATTTTCTTCAATAAAATTAGCTATTTATCTTAAAGTACCAATTTCATTTTGAGCCACTTGGGCCTACTTGGCAATGATTTCGATTCTTTGATTTTGTTCCCCCGAACAAAAAAGAATGAGAAACCTGTTCGATATCGTAAATGATTTTGATCCTAAATTTTTTTGATTTTGTTCGTGAGAGAACTTTTGGAGCAGAAATAAGAATAAAATAAAAATTGATTCTTTGTTTCAGAAATACTTTTGAGAAAGAAGATGAACAAAGCTCTCACTTTGTTCCGTCCGTCGTCGCCCATCACTATTCGTCCTTGATCACCGTCGATTGCCAGAGAAAAAGGAAAAGAAAATAAAAGAAAATAAAAATAATTTTTTAAAAATAATAAAAACAATATTTTTTATAGTAATAAAATAATTTAGTTTAAAATTAATTGTATAAAAATATCTATTTTGGAAAAAAAATACAAATAAATTTTTTAAAAAATTTCTCCATGTTTTATTGCTTTCTAACAAATTATAAGAAAAAAGTATGCCATGATTTGGTTAAATATAAAAGTTTTTAAGTCATACAAGTGAGGCAGGTATGCATTTGGTAAATATAGAAGTGTTTAAGTGCAAATTCATGGCAAAAATTCAAGTGGAAATTGCCTATTGAGCTTATGTTATTTCTTAAGGATCTTGCATATGTCTTTATGCTCCACGAAATAGACTAATTATGAATTATGCATGATCTATATTCATTTCATTAGTGATCCTATATAGGTTGATTTTATAGTAACAAGACCTAATTATTTGGCTTAAATGAAAAATCATTGGGAAGAAAAATTGTTTATGAGAACAAAAATTCTATGCAGCTATTAAATGTATCTCTGTTTCAGGAATATAAATTTTGTGCAGTCACCAAACGTTTTTTAATTCTCTAAAACTCGTTTAGGGAACATAATAAAAAAATCAATTATGGTACGAGTTGATTTTTTTTGATGAGAATCGTTTCTAAGGGTGTGCATGGTAGCACTTGTGCTTCAGTAATCAGCTTTTGCCAAAAGTTGATTTTTCTGCTTCTACTCAAAAGCGGAAGTTGATTTTTCGAATCTGAGAAATTTATTTTGTAACAGTTGAAAATTTCTACTTCTAAAATACTATAAAAAACAAAATCTCCCATGAAGAATTATTGTCGACAGCTGAAAAATTTTCTACTTCATTTTTGGGCTTTTTAAATTTCTTTAAAAACATAATGTTTATTATTAAAATATTATTTACTTTTAAAAATAAAAAAATTATTATTTATTTTTTACTCTGGCGATCGAAAAGGGCAACTTGGCGGCGGCGGCCGACGGAGGTGGGCGGGCGGCATAGTGGTCGATGGTTGGCAGTGGGAGATAGCGGTGGTCAACAGGCGGCGGTGATGGCGGGCGACGATGGACAGTAGGCGGCCAAGGCGGGCATTGGCGAAAAAAGGGTGAGGGAGTACAAGACACGGCCATCATGTCCTCCAATGTTTTCAACATCGGGCATTTACATAGTTCCATTCCTTTAGATTCTTTCAGGGACTGGAAAATCGTAGACAGTTAATGAAATGTCTCAACTTCTCTAGCCCGCCGAGTTGGATTTCCTCGTACCGAGAGCAGCAGAGCTTCAAGATTACTACATCTCTCAAGCTGGATAAATCTGGGAAAGTTGTTATTGTGCTGAGGTCTCCCTGCATTGCTGATTTGGGTGGCTGCATGAGAGAAATTTTGGGGCCTTCTCGGAGGCCGGACATGGAAGACAAAACACGTGCTGCACACGCAAGTTCCCCAGCAGCCGCATTTGGACAAACACGTGCCATAAATCGTTGCTGATGGACGGCTCCTATTCGTCCAGCACAAATGCTAAAACTGAGGGCTGGCGTAGCGTATAATTTCCCGCCGCACTTTTGGCTGTCTCTCTCTCGGAATCATTTGCGAGAACACAATCACCACGTGGAGCTCAGGGAGACGGATGGCTCGAGGATTTTGAAAATTCGCTGACAGCGGGCTCCGATTTACCACGTGGCGTTCTTTGAGTGGACTGATGCAGAGATAGATTGGTACTCCAGGAGCACCCAACATTTTCTCCTCACACGACACGCACTCTCTCGCTCTTTTTTAAATCTCGCAGGCCAAAGTCGAATCGAACTCTGCTCACATTCTTCAACTGAAACAATCAACCGGACGAATCGATCCAGCTCGAGCGGAGATGGCAGAGAAGCCGGCGATGGTGATCGGGATCGACGACAGCGAGCAGAGCACGTACGCTTTGGAGTGGACTCTCGACCGCTTCTTCGCTCCCCTCGCTCCGAATTACCCTTTCAAGCTCTTCGTCGTCCACGCCAAGCCTTCCGCTTCTTCCGCCGTCGGTCTCGCCGGCCCTGGTAATCATGAGCTCCCTCGGTTCTTCACTGTTTCCTCGCTGTCGTATACGGCACCGTCGAAGCGGTGTTGTGCTTGCGATGTGTTTTAGTTCGCGTTCGTGATAAGGGGGATTCAGCCGTGATTTTCTTGGTTTCGATGTTGAAATCTGCAGGCGCTGCTGACGTTCTGCCCTTCGTGGAGGCGGATCTCAAGAAGATTGCGGCCAGAGTTCTGGAGAAGGCCAAGGAGATCTGCGCTAGTAAGTTGGTAAGGCCCGATAGTCTCGACTTAGACGGCGCCTAGTTTTTCAGGATCATAGAAGCTGAGCTTTTGCATTTTGCTGGTGTTACTGCTAGAGAAGCTGTGGGGACGAGGAAACAAGTCCCTGTCCTATCTTGGTTGAGTAGTTTAGCTAAATTTGTTGCCGAATGGATTGTAGTTGCACATAGAAGATACATGGATCAAGAGAGAATCAGTCGAATGATTATCTTTAAGTTGACATTTATAAGCGCTTTAACTTGGTGATCCTAGACAATTCACCTTGTGAAGTTATTGCTGGATTTTGGCCTTTTTCGCACAGCTTAGGTGATTATTTACTACTCCCACGAATAAATTTGATTTCGTCAGAGAGGCGTGAGGGCAATCAACCTGTACCAATTGTCCGTAGATGCAATCAAAGGAGTCCCTTACCCTCGGTATCTCACACAGTAGCTAGCTTTATTTAGAGTATACCATATTGAGTATCTTCACGGGAGTTTGAGCTATCCCTTGACTCCTCATATTATGGCCTAGCCCATGGTTTGAGGCAATGCTAAATCCACAGCACCAAGTTGACTATTCACCTGAACCTAGCCACCTCGGATGCTCTGTCCCACCTATTCAACTGTATGGTAGCCCACTCAATCGACATCTCCTTTCCTTGGTAATTCGACATTATGCCCTGCCCTGCCATGATGTCTTCTGAAATTCTTTCCATGTAAGCATTTCCGAAGACTTGAGGAGAAGATACACCTCAAAAGAGTCTTCATCAAAAGAGCACGAGAAGGTTCTGCTGCACTAACTGATTAAATTTTCATGGAGGCTCTGACAATTACCACGGCCATCTGGTCTTTCTGTTACCGGAGAAAACTTCATGCCTGGCAAACAGATGTCTCCTGGTTCCCTTACAACATACTGCCCATGCTCTATGCCTTGATGCCACGAAGATTAATTCGACAATCTATTTTATTTCTGGATAGATTTCAGAAATTGCCGGTTGACTTAGTGTATAAATCTGTGACACTTTTGTGCCCCTAGATACAGGAGGTAAAGTTTTAAGAACTTGCAGTTTCATTTTGCACAAAGAGGGGCAAGAATTAGTGACTAACGACATTTTAGTTACCTCTGTGTATGCGCATATTAGAAACATTTTTGTCCTGTCAATTTCTAATTGAGAGGCTTCGGCATTATGTTCTCAAACTGTGGTTCTCATTCTACTTGGTTCATACTGAAGCTCATACACATTGCTTTTCTTGGTACACACATTTGAGTGCCTCAGGAAGTGGCATTACTTTGAATATTTTCTTATGAATTTGCTCTTCCGCAGGTGAATGACAGGTGCCCTGGTGCCGATGGGGCGGGGCGTGGGGGGCAGCACCTCCAGAAAATTTTGGTTGTGGGCAACCACGGGTACGGAGCTATAAAAAGCACGGCCACACTCCAGCCATACCTATTGTTTTTTACATTCTTTGACAGTGCGACACAAAGTCAGCAATACAGACCAAAATGGCTCCTTTTCAGGTGTTGGGTAAAATCGCATTGTTCGTTTTTTCTTTCTTTGGCCGTTTTTTCCATTCATCAGATTCTTTCATTTGACTAATGCCATTTTAGTTACCTCTTGTATTTCCTTAGAAACCGTTTTGGGCCATTTCTAATTGAGTGGCTTCACATTATTTGCTCACCATGGTTCTCAATTCTACTTGATTCATACTGAAGAACACCTTGGTTTCGGTAAACCACATCGAGTGCCTCTGGAATATTACATTGTATTTTCTGATTTTGCCTCCAATGAATGATGTTTACTAATGTAGAAGGAGATGCACGAAATGTACCTGAATGCCTGGAAAGGTACACGCTTATATTGTTGTGGGCAACCACGATACGGAGCTATAAAAAGGCGGCCATACTCCAGCCATACTTACTGAATTTCTTGCTCAAGTCTTTGAGGTTCGCTCACACTTTCAGCACACAGTTCCAAAATGCTCATTGGATTCGCGATGTGAATTGTGATGGACATTTGGACGAGCCTAAGCCAATGTTTCTCTCATGCTGGTTGTGGGCTTTCCAATGTTACTTGTTTTCCCTTTCAAACGAGAGGTTCTAGTTGTGACAAGTGGCGACATGTGACGCCCAGTTGTGACAAGTGGCGACATGACGATGAAAGGTACCGGATGGCTTCTCAAATTCTTCTAACTCCTGTCGGAAGCCACGTCTTTCTCGTCCACCTTCCTTACCTCCTCCGTTCAGCTGCTTCAGTCTGTCGGTTTTGCTCATAACGACATTTTAATAAAGAAGCGTCTGATCAGTCTCGAAGAGTCTTGGAAGTCGGCAGAGAGAGCGAGGGGCGAGCCAGGAATAGCTGGCACAGTCGGAGCTCGTCATGGAGGAGACCCGACATGAGAGGCAACGACAAGAAGTGATGGTGTTTGGGGCGGACGAGAGCGAGCTCAGCTTGTACGCTCTCCAGTGGACCCTCGACCGCTTCTTCGCTCCTTCCGCTCCTCACTTTCCTTTCAAGCTCGTCGTCGTCCACGCCAAGCCCAGCCCTGCCTCTGTTATCGGCCTCGCCGGTCCCGGTAACCTCACTGCTGATCTCTACATTAGGAATAGAAGCAAATGTACCGGAAGTAGTAGTATAATACAGAGCACCAATGAAAGCAAAGCTTTGTAATACGATTTCGAGTCCTAAAACTCGTTACGGACGGTACTTCAACGGCAAATTGGAAGCGACATAATTTGAAATTCGTGCAAAGAAGTACGGTGACAATTGTGCTAACCGTTTTCACGACTTGAAACGGTTGAAGCAAAGTGTTTTTAGGACCTCTAGTCTGGTGCATTTCCCATGTATGAGCTATGCATTGTCTTTTGGCGCACGGCGTGCGAGTGTTCGTTAATTGGAACTTTGAGCATTTACTATTTTCTATAGGGGTGCTTACCTGGGGACTCAAGTAGAGTGAGCTATTATTGTGTGGCGATTTTTGGTAATTGAACTTGGAGACATCGCAGGAGCAATAGAGGTCTTGCCAATACTCGATGCGGACCTGAGGAAAATAGCTGCATTGGTCGTGCGAAAGGCCAAGGACATTTGTAACAGCAGATCGGTAAATCACTTCAAAACTCTCTCAGCACATGACCAGTTAAATCCTGGGTCTGTAGTGTGTTTTCGTCATTGTTGTTGTAATGCCCGTGCTCATTTTGCATTTGATCGTGCGTGCCTAGGTCTACAAAGATAGGATCTACGATTGACAGACCTTTAACCCGAATCAAAATAAGGCTGTGACCATAACAGCATTTTCACTGATATAGTCCTCTTTGTGATTGTGGGTTGTAATAGTTTGAGGTGGACTCTCGGAGCTTGGCCTTTGATACCTCGTGGCCAGAAAGATTAATTGAAAAAGATGATTCTTCTTGTAGTTTACGCGCTTAGATGTGAAAGGGTAATGTTTTAGTCGGGTTGCATCTGCAAGCGATGCCCCTGAGTTGGTTGTGATTTCTTATTGCCCGTGCACAATTTGGAGATGTGATGAACCTGTGGACTAATACCTGTGGTCTTATGGGCCTCTGAGGATCTGAAACTTAATTGGAGATTAACATTTGACGGTCTATCATTTGGTGATCTCGCGCAGGTTCACGATGTGACCTTCCAAGTAGTGGAGGGCGACGCTAGGAACGTTCTCTGCGATGCTGTGGAAAACCATCATGCTTCAGTACTAGTTGTTGGGAGTCGCGGCCATGGCGCTATAAAAAGGTATGCTCGCTTTACTCAGTTCGTATCCATAAGGCAAAGCTCACGGAAAGATAAAGAGAGTTTAGAAGTTCTCACGGCAAATTGGGATTGCTGAGTTTTTTACCATGAGAGCGAAGCGGTTGTTAGTTCAGGCGAGCTTGCATTGGATGGGTTTTTGTGGATCTCTCTCTTTTTCCTCGCATCGTTTGACGATAAAAGGATGCGCTTATCCCTGCAGGGCTATTTTGGGTAGCGTCAGCAGCTACTGCTCTCATCATGCTCATTGCACCGTGCTGATCGTGAAGAGGCCCAAAATCAATGGCTGAACCCTACTGCCGATAGCAGTTGTGTAAGTCGTAAATGTCATTTGAGTGTGTGAACATGATGACCATCAACAAATGACTTTCCTTCTCTCTGATAGACTTGGTTGCATTCTGTTTGTGCATACGAGGTGACTAGAATTGCAGTGTTATTACCAGTCTGTAGCCTATGTTCTGAAGCAGCTTCGAAACTTTTGCTTCGAATATGTCGATTATTGTACATATGCATACATCGCGGATCTGACTAAGGCTAGAAGTAAGTCCAACCAAACATAGCATTGATCACAAGTCTCTTGTCCGGAATGCAGGCGATGGAAATAACATCAAGCTCCCTGAGCTCCGACTGTTGACTAGCTTTTGCTTTCACTTGCTGTCGGCAGCAGAAGTACTGTTCCCAATTTCAATGAGAGTACCGGGTTTGGGACCGACCCTTTTCCCCTTCAAGAACTGGGCATACCAACCCGCTGACAGCTTCGGGTATCGCTTCAAATCTGGGTCATCCAGATCGACGTAGTAGTGGCCGAAACTCGACTTGTAGCCATCCAATAGCTCGAGTACGTCTAGGAAGGACCAGGTGAAGTAGCCTATTGTGTTCGACCCATTCCTGTCGAATGATAATCACAAAACGAAACAGAGAACGAGCCGCGTAGGTTGTCATCATAACCAGGAAAAAGAAAATCTCAGAGAAACTGATGGACTTGGCCGAGTTTTTAGAATCACACACCTCAGGGAGTCGAGCACCACTCCGACATGCGCGTGAATGTAGCTAATCCGTTCAGTGTCTTGCAGAGTCGTATTCCGCGGAGTCTGCTGCCCTGCAATGCATGGTAATTTTATGAACTGTCGATTAACGAGGAGCAAAAGCTCGGATCTTTGTGGCAAGAAAGAGTTGATTTTAGAGAGGGACCATTTTCATATATGAGGAGAGGAGGGTTGCCGTAGACTTGCTTGAAGTGCTCGAGCACTTGCTGAAGACCCTCCGGCATGATCGGCATCTGTAACCATGGGACGGAGAAGTAAGAGTAGATAAGAAACATAAGACTGCAAACGAACCATGGGTGGATGGAGAAGAAGATGAAAACAGGAAAGATCACAACTTTGCACGCTTAGGACGTCGATTCTCACCTCAAAATACTGCGACGGTGTTCCATTAGCTGCCGAAACAAAAAAAATCAGTGAGTCAGGTCCGGCCTGCCCCTTCACTAGCAATGTTCAAACACAACGAAATGTCCAAGGATTATGGTTAACTTGTCCGATTTCCGGTAGTTTGGTCATGCGGAATTACCATTAATTACACACGATATCAACGCAAACGCTAACAAAATATGCACGAGGCCAAAAAAAAAAAAAAAGCGGAGGCCGGCATCACCAGACTTGGTCACGCGTCATAGTAATGTATTGTGAATTGTGCAAATGAAAATGCTTCCTAAGTCTGTGTCTTTGACAGCTAATTCTGCCGCTAGCTTTCACGTTTTTGCTGGTGCAAAAATCTCGAGTGAAAACATCATTTAACTTCAAGCAAAGCTTTTCCCTTGAAGCAAGCAACGTAAAGGGCGATGCGGATGTAGGTAAACATACAGATAAATCGCACGGCCATGTCTTGGTTGAAGTCTCTGGGTTCTCCCTCCAGCTGCTGGACTCGTCTTCGATGGTAACGGAGGTGTAGTATATCAGTCCCAGAAAGTCGGTCGAACCCTTCACATTGTTTTCGATTCGAGAGGAGTGAAGGCCGGGAGTCTAGACCCCACGTTTCGCTTCATCACTTTTGGGTAGTCCTCCATGTATCAGAGGATGCATCAACCTGAAAATGTTTCCATGGCAGGTGTTGGAGGGCTTTTGAAATCCTCACGACTTCGAGTGAGAAATTACGTCAGACGAAGAATATGATGAAATGGATCAGCAATCTGAAGAATTTAACAATTCTACTGGCTTAGCATAGAGACCCCCCTTCGAATTTCTTGATGTACCAGATATAATACTCGTGCGAGCCGTAATACTTTCCTAGGAAAACAAATGTATTCATCAGCTTAGGCCTAAAAGGGGTAGAGCCGACAGGGTAATCGATCGCTTCAGAGTAGAATCCTACGAACTTCTCTTCATGAAATTGTTTCCAGCAAGGAAATGCAGTCAGGCTCATTCATAAAAAAAACTGCAGCAATAAGATTGGAAATCTACCAGCCGACGAGGAAATCATTGGCTCGCTGCACGGCAGTAAGTCCTCGTCGAGTACGTGAGGGGATAAATCCCAACGGTATAGATGCTGAAACCTATAAAACCCGCTGCTTCACCTGCAACACCACGTCAATGCACCAAAGCCAATAATGGACTTTCCTTTAGTTTCAACAACATCGAAAGAAGGACAAATTCAGGCTCCGAAGAATCGAAGAGGCCAAATTCACTTTCCATCGCCTAGAAATCCATCAATAGGCCGCAAAACATATGAAACTAGAAACTACATTTTTCGTCACTCTGAGGGCACAAGACATTTCTGTAACTATTAGCATACCTATAGTTGTCTCCTATAAGTTTTGCAACTGATGCGTGCGCTAACAATACGTTATGAACAACTAGATACGGCTCGGATGAGAGTTGCCTTTGGTGCATTGAACCCGAATGGAGGAGAGCAATTGTCTAGGCGGCAAACAATCCTGGTCGTATCCTCCAATGGAAAAAATGTTTGCTCGTTCACAAAGTAGACCATCCGAACATGACCGGGGGTTTTTTTTTGTCCCCCCCCCCGCCAAACTCCCTGAAGCATACATCCGCATAGGCCGTTAAATCTTCTCTGCAACCAGAAATGGAGGAGTTGCTTCTCATAAAGGCAAGTCTTGGTTTCAAACTATTTTTCCCACTAAAACCAATTAATTTCGTTTTTTGGTGTTTTTTGGTTTCCAAGTATCCAGAAAACCATGCTGAGTTATGCATTTTTTGTCTCTTATATTATGGAGTTCATGGTTCATCCTAACTATATCCCCTGGAGGAACAGAAAATTGGAAACTCAGACCATCAGGATCAATAATCTACCGATTTTACGACTAACACCAGGCCTCCATACTCTCCCTCGAGTTCCTGTGGCAGTCGAAATGGTATAAAGTGACATGCGGTTGGATACCTGCTTGCCCCATCAATATCATCATAGAACAGTGTATCAGACAAATTGAAACCTCGTACAGCAAATTGGCACTATTTCAACTTGCAGTTCTCAACCGGATTCCTGCACTACCGTTTTTAGTAAGTTCGTCGATGAGGTTTATTGTAATACCGCAAACACCGGTGGATCACCAGTCCTCGGCCTCTGGAGGAGGGCAAAAGAAAAAGTCAATGTTGTACTGAAGGCTTCAGAAAAAGGGGGGATATAAAATGCATACTGTGGTTAGCTGAATTTCCAAGTTAAACTGGAGAGTTCCTACGTGGATGAGTCTTGACATTGAAATTGAGAACCTGTAGGCATCTAGGCCCGTCCCATCCACCATGAGTTTTGGAACATCATTCCTTCAAGAAAGGCAGCACCTCATAATGCATCGATATAACATGTCCTCAAACTACATTACATATCCCCAGGCGGTCATGTAATATAGCCGTGACGGAAAGAAGTGTAAAAACTTATTTAAGCTTTCCATAACTCGATGCAATATCTTGTTCTGTGATGGGTCTGCTTGGAAGAGAACTGTCGCCAAGATTCGGCACCTTGTATTTGTGGTACCGTCGCAGCTAGCATCTCTCCGGTTGCTCCATTTGCGAAACCTGGAAAAATCAAGCGGGTATTTTCTCTTTTCGTTCAACTGTCTAACTCAAAACAAATGTTTAACGAGGAAGATTTGCCACAATAGTGTTATACGGTCTATCGCCATCACTAGATTCGAAACAACC